>PVLA01002416.1:0-270933 GCA_004027455.1 Hydrochoerus hydrochaeris
GCTGTTAAGATCTCCTGTTATAATTGTGTTCTTGTGTATTTGGTTTTTCATGTCCATTAGTATCTGTCTTATATAGTTGGGTGCTCCTGTATTTGGTGCATATATATTTATAATTGTTAGTTCTTCCTCTTGAATTTTTCCACTAATGAGTATGCAGTGACCTTCTCTATCTCTTTAATCATTTTAGGTTTGAAGATCACATTGTGTGCAAATAGAATAGCTACCCCTGCTTTTTTCTGGGTTCTTGCTGCATGGAATACTGTTTTCCATCCTTTAACTTTTAATGTATGAGTTCCCTTTTGGGTCAGATGTGTTTCTTGTATAGAATATTGTGGGATCCTGTTTCTTGATCCATTCTGTCAATCTATTTCTTTTTATAGGTGAATTGAGGCCATTTATATTTGTAGATATCACTGATACATACTGGCTCAACTTTGCCATATTATGTTCCAGTTGTTTCTTTCTGCTTTTCTTCTTATTTAACTGCTTATCCTACCTGGTGGTTTCTTTCTGTTGTTGTTTTTGGAATTGTGGTCATTTTTATCTCTGTCTAGTATGTCTTTCAGTACTCTTTCTATGGTTGGTTTGGTGGATATGAATTTCTCCAGTTGTTCTTTGTCATGGAAGTATCTTGTTTCTCCATTAAATTTGAATGAAAGTTTTGCTGGGTACATCAGTCTGGGCTGAAGTTTGTTTTCTTTCAGGGCTTGAAATTCTTCACTCCAAGCTCTTCTTGACTTGAAGGTTTGTGCTAAAAAGTCTGCTGTGATTTTAATGGGCTTTCCTTTACAGGTGAGTTGTGTCTTTTCTCTGACAGCTTTTAGTACTCTGTTTTTATGTGGTATGTCTGAGATCCTAATTATTATGTGCCTGAGTGTGGATTTATGTTGATTGTGACTGTTTGGTGTTCTATATGCCTCACTTATCTGCATATCAGATTCTTTCCCCATGTTAGTGAAATTTTCTGCTATTATTTCTGTAATTCATTTGCCTGGACTCCTGTATCTTCGTTAATGCCCATTATTCTTATAATGTTGCTCTTGGCATCATCATGAATCTTCTGGATTGTCATTTCATACTGCTTTGTTATTTTTAAAAGTTCTATCCTTTGTTGATCACTAACTGTGATCTTGTCCTCAAGGTCCGAAATCCTATCCTCAGCTTCCTTTAGGCGGTTTTGCACACTTTCAGTGGAACTTTTTGTTTCTTGGATGTCTCTTTGAGTTTGTTTCATGAATTCTGCTTGTTTTCTATATTGTTCATTTAAAGTTTCAATCAGTTTCCCATGCTCATGTACTTTTTTCTCTAGTTCTTCTTTAGCTGCATTCAACAACTCCTTTACTAAAGTTGTTATTTCCATCTTTATATGGGAGAATACTTCTAATTTGATTTCCTCTATAGCCTGATGGAGTTGTCTTTTTTATTTGACTCACTATCTTTTCAGAGATTCTCCATGTGCTATTTTTGGGGTCCTCTATTTCAATGTCTCATATACTTGCCTCTGGTGAACTATATGTTTGAGACTGCATTTTGCTTTTTTGGTTTGTTGTTTTCACTCTGCCTAATGTTTTCTATGTGTAGGAGGGGATCACACACTCTTTTTAGACTCACCAAAGTCTTACAGTTAGTTGGAGGGGGTTTTACTGCTGGCCCTGTTTTCCATTGTACACCTCTATTTTAGGGGCATCCTCACCACACTGATACAGTTAATACACTGTAGTCCAAGGTTTGCCACCTGCGAGCAAAGTTTCAAAGTTTTTCACACTATCTGGAGCCTGCTGAGGCCTTCTGATTTTCCAGGTGGGAGGGCAAGTCCATCAGAATCAGTCCTGTTTTCAGTCTGGGGTGGGTTTCCAAGATGTGCCAGGTGGTAGGGTGCACCCACAGGAGAGGTTCTAGGCAGCCTACGCCTGATGTGGACCTACTTGATGTTCCCAGTGGCAGGGCAGGCCCTCGGGGGAGGTTCCAGGCAGCTTATGCCTGATGCAGTCCTAGGATAAGTTCTGAGTGGCAGGGCATGCCCACGGGGGAGGTTCCAGGCTGAAACAGATGTTTTTAAGTGTATGGTAATAGAGCAATAGACACTCATAGGCAAAATCAAATACTGGCATAAATGTCAAAGTTAAACCCATGTAAGAATTCTCAGACTTAGCAGTAAAATGATAATCCATTACTGAAAAAATGAACATTATAAAAAATTTAATGGGCTGTTTTTCACAAAATTTCTTTCCAAAAATGGAATTATCAAGTTACAAAATAGAAGAAAGTATTTGCAAAGCACTTGTCAAAATGGAATATTATTTACATCACTAAAATCCCAACATTTATGAAGTGCACATAAATGTGGGCAAACATTATCTTGAAAAGAATGTACGGTTGGGAAATAACCACATGAAAGATGTTCAACGTCATTATTCATTACAAAAATGCAAACTACAGTCATAATGAGATGTGATTGTACACTTAACAGAATGGACAGAATAAAACACGATAATATGAGCTGAGGAAGACCACCTTGTGCACACATTGCCATGAGGCATTTGAAGCATTTTACCACACTGTAAAGTGATTTGACAGTTTCTTTAGACAGTAAGTGCATACTGTGTTTTGAAGCTAAAATACCTCCCAAGATTTCGTTTGCAGGAGGTCATGAGATCACGGAGCATGGTGCTCATCACTGGATTAGCCCACTGACGAATATCATAGCCGAATGTGCTGGAAAACATACAAGCAGATCAATGAATTGTTTCATCTGGAGCAGACTTCTCCTTCTCCTTCTCCTTCTCCTTCTCCTTCTCCTTCTCCTTCTCCTTCTCCTTCTCCTTCTCCTTCTCCTTCTCCTTCTCCTTCTCCTTCTCCTTGTCCTTCTCCTTCTCCTCCTTCTCCTTCTCCTTCTCCTTCCTTCTTCTTCTCCTTCTCCTTCTCTTTCTCTTTCTCTCTCTTTCTCTTTCTCTTTCTCTTTCTCTTTCTCTTTCTCTTTCTCTTTCTCTTTCTCTTTCTCTTTCTCTTTCTCTTTCTCTTTCTCTTTCTCTTTCTTCTTTCTCTTCTTCTTCTTCTTCTTCTTCTTCTTCTTCTTCTTCTTCTTCTTCTTCTTCTACTTCTTCTTCTTCTTCCTGTGGATTGAACCAGGGGCCTTTACAATGAGCAACATCACCAACCCTTTTCATTTATTTATTTTTTAAAAACATATTCTCATTAAGTTGCCCAAACTGGGTTTGAACTTGCAGTCCACCTGTCTCAGCCTCCTAGAGTTTGGGGATTATAGGGATTTACCCTCGAGGGTTGTATCTCCTGATTTGGTTCTTACCTTCTTTAGTGCTTTCTGGGTACCAGAAATGGAGCAGTTTTCCTCTGCCAAGATATTTTGCCAAGTCATTTGTGCCTGGAAGCCATGGACTGAAACCTCACCAGTAGCCCTAATAAACCTCTCCTCCTTACAATATGAGCATCAACTTTTTTGTCCCAAGAAAATGATTAATACATTATGGAATACTCTTCTATCCCACAACAATACTATTTGGTAGTTAGTTCAGGTAAGTGCAGATTTATATTCACACTAAAGGAACTAATACGGACTACCTAATACATTTTTTTAAACTGCATGGGAATCCACATTATATCAAAATAAAAATGCTTCAACAAATGGAACCTATCCACTATGGGAAATGTAAAAAGAAAGCCATTTTCTTCCATTTTACTCACCCAGTTAAATTTACAAATGGAACAACTTTCTTGTGACAGTAATCATGAGATAATAGTTTCAGGAATGGTTAGCAAAGAAGAGGGACCTGCATGCAGGTTTCATGTACAGACACTTCAGCTCTGAAACTATATTACATTTCACATGTTAAATGATAAACACAACAATATACTTCATACAAAAATGTGAATTTTATTGTAAAATGCAATATTACTGCTGTAGAATAACTTTCACATGTATGGATCATTCAGGCATTAAAGCAGTGTAAAATATTATCATAAAGTTTTAAATTTTTGCTTCATATATTACTTTTAAGTTTTACTTTCTTGGCTATGTTTCTTTGGATGATGCACTGCTATAACAATGGAAGAGATTAATTATTATATTTGCACCTGATCCTATTTTGTGTAACATTAGTTTTTAATTGAGAGAAAATTATATTGACTGGCTCTTCTTAATCATAATTATGCAAAAAAGTTCCATCCAGAATCAATTAATGTTGGTATCATATTCATTTTTATCAAAATCCAGAAATTTGATAAAATGTAACCAAATTACTTGGAAAATACAGATGGGGGCAATACTAAGTGATTTTTTGTTGTTGTTGTTGTTTACTCAATGTGATAGCTAAAGAGCAAAATGACTAAAAAGAATTGAAGATTGTATGTGGTGTGTTTTGTGTCATAGAATAACATCATATATAACTGCATGCATACATGTGAATATTGATCAATAATTGTATTCAGAGGTTTTATTGAGATTTGCATAAAACACAGTTGTATATTCATTCATATATATTATTTTCAGCACATAATTTGAGTATTTTGAGAAATTTATGTACCTACAATTTACATTAAAGTAAAACACTAGTGAAACCAGAAAAATAATTTTTGTTGGGAACAAAATGACATTATTTTCTAAATATCATATAAAGAAACATTCCATCAAAACCCAAAGCAAAAGGAATAATCATTCCCTCCCTCCAAAAAAAAAAAAAGACCCACAACCAAAACCTAGTGCTTAACATCCATACGTATATATTTGTGTATTGATTTAGGCCTATAAATTTCTAATTTCCTTTATAATTATTTAGATTTTTCATTAGTAAATTCAGGCAACTTTCTAATATGTGAACACTTTGCCACTTATTATAATTTTAGGATAAGTTGTTTCTGATCATGTTCTGAGTAGTTGAATCCAAACAACACTAATTCTCTGAATCTAATCTTCTGCATCTAAACTTAATTTGTTTCTATACTGTTGAAAAGTTACATATTCCTAATACAACATAGCAAGTACTTTACAGTCTTCTATTCTCTAATTTGAAAATTTGGAGAATGAGATTTATTTAATTGTTTAGGGTTTCTGTTGAAAGTGTTTCTTTATGAGAATAACATATATATATCCCCTCATTGTTAGCTTTAAATGGCATAGAGGACATTTAAATTATATATATATATATATATATATATATATATATATATATATATCCTCTTTAGCTAATATTCACACTTCCATGCTCTCAAAATTATAAGAGTCATTTTCTTTAAACAATGTCTTTAAAATGATAGTTTTATGTCCTAAGGTTTTAAGACTTTCATTATCTAAAACAACAAAACAAAACATAACAATTCTTACTGCTATTTTTGCCAGGTATTTCACCAACCAATGCAGAAGAAAGTTTTGTTCATTTGTCCATAAGTTCGTATTAGGTTTCCAAAAGTTCGTTTTGCTGAAAGTGAAAGTGGTATCTCCTTGATATTTCTGCTGATTTGTCTCACATGAACTAGACTTCACGTTCCAGTCCAAATCAAAAATCTTTCACAAGACTGATCATGGTTTTATGGACTTTTAGTCTTGCCTATTCTGTTGTTTTCATCTTTGTTATAATAGGTATTAAGCTACAGCAAGTTATACCAACAAGGATTAGTTATTTTCTCCATTTTTAATGTTCTAAGTTGTTGGAAGCCAAGGATCATGTATGATGTCTTGAGACAGCTTTTCTGATTTGCAAGTAGAGAAGGGCTAATGTATTTGACTCAACCTCCCCTAATTCTAATCTAAAACCCAAAATATGGAAAGGGAAATCTAAGATAACATGTAGTTGGCTCTCTACAAGAAAAATTAATCAAAACTTAATTATAAGAAAAGTTACACATCAGCTGTAGTGAAAAAGATAAAAACTGCAAAAAGAGGAGAATAATGTCGATGGAAAGAAACTTGGTGAGGAAAAGATAGCTGTTATAATACATGGGTGTTAAGGCACTTTGACTTAAGTGGCGGACATGAAAACTTGCCTATGTCAAGGCTGTCAGATTCACTGTCTTCTCTCTAGCTGGAGAAGACCCACTTCAAGCAGTGCAATGGCTTTTTATAATCTTGTCTTATCCTGGCTGTGATTGAACATAGGCTGAATTTTCTCACAGCACAGGTGAGATGATGGCTTCATCACCTTTGACACATTTTCTAGACTTTGCCAACTTCAGCCATCTCGGTGTGTTTGATGTAGTTATCTGCAGCACGCAGTCTTCTCCTATTGAGCACCTTCCCAAGGCACAGGTGGATGGAATGCACTTCATTCAGTCTGCTGATGCATTGGGTTCCCCCACAGCCTTGCCACACTGAAGACCCCTCAGTTGCAGAGTTAGGCGTCACACTCACACCTGCTTGTTCTAAATCCACCACTTAGACATTCTGAAGGAAAATCTGCTTGGCCAGTGTCCCACATACCATGAAAAGCTTTGTCCTAGGTCTTTAAATCCCTTTCTTTCTCCTGTCCTGCTAGTTGAGTGTGTGTCTCAGGTGGGTCCTGGTTGCTACTGAGCCCTTTGATGGATATAACTCTTTTTCCTTGGATTTTGTGTGTCTGCTTCATTAACTCCTCCACATTGACCAACACTCCTCAACTTCATTCCTCAGTTCACATTTTTCAGAGTGGCTATCTTGGTAGACATAAACTTTGCATAGGTCCAACAAGGGCTATGAATGAGTGGGCCACTATCAAAAACTTCCGGTGAAAGAGACCAAATCGCAGATTGGACATTTAGTTATTAGACCTTATGGCAGATAATTGGTGTCAATATGCCCTTAAAAGAAAAGGTAACACAAATGCAAAATGTTGGATTTCTAATATAGCAGACCTCGTGTATATTTTTATTTATACTTATTATATTGAGAAACTGAAAAAAAATCTTTCGAGTATTTCAGAAAGTGAGGGAAAGTAATACTTATTTGCTAGGTTTAAACCCTAAAACTACATCCTACATTTTTCTTTCCAATCTCTTATAATGTACACAGAAATTTTGAGCCAATTCTTTTAGGATGTAAGATATTATTCTGTTTCTAAAATTGAGGAAACAGACTTTTTGTCCTATACTTTACCTTTAGCAAAGACAAAAATTAATAAAGCTGTTAGTGATTACTTCTGAATTATATTTTATTTCTTACCCAGCCATATTAAAACAGAGTTTGAAAAGAAGACTTTGTTATGGTTTTAGACATTGTGCTATCTTTTAAAAAGTTGTACTTATTCAAATTTATATTTCAAAAATATGTGAACTATTTTCAAATATATTTAAAATATTTTCAAAAATTATATTTTGAAAAATTAGAATAGTGTTATGTATAAATAAGTTGCTTTATATTGTACTGCAATGTAATTTTGTGGTATGTAACTCCAAATCCAACAAATGCTGAAAATTTCAATTCAAAACAAGGAAAACGTGGTTTGGAAATACATGTAAGAAGAGATTTAGTTTTTTTGGTGTAGATGTGGTTCACTTTTAATGTCTTTGTTTCTTATGTTCTTATTCATTTTATACATAAAATGCAAATTAAGAAGAATTTTTAAAAATATATTGTTGAATATTTTCTTACAAAAATTATTCAGTTGATAAAAACAAATTTTTATATTTGTCATGTTAACATTTTTAATGACCCTTATAGTAACAACAGCTTGACTTTCTTAATTCATCCTGACAGTTCAGCATCTATGACATTTTCTCCTAGTAAAGGATCTGGTTATTACTGCTAAGGGCTAAGCACTGGAACAGCCCACATGAGACAATGGAATCCAGCCTGAAAGGCAAATGATTCATGAAATTTACTTTGAACACCCACCAAGCACAAAATTAGTGTTAGCATATTAGTTTCGATTACATAAAAATGTACTTTTTCCAATTCACGTCAACCTGGAGGTAAACTAGAGTCTCAATAACAGTTTTTTTCTTAGTATAAACATGAAAAGTGTTATCAAAAATACTTATAAGTGGTAAAGAAAGGTTGAACACAAAATATATGCAATTCATCCATAAAACAGTAACACAAATGTCCTATAAATACATTTAAATTATTTTGACTTCATTTAAAGTTACATAAAGAGTGATATGTTTATAATGCAAAGCTGATATCAGAATTTCATTGAAAGATCTGGAAACTGAACTCTCTACATAGCAATTAGAAGACAAGAATCAAAAATTAAAATTTGTATTTTCTCTAGCTTAGTTATATTTTAATATATTAATTCCAGAAAATAGTCATACATGTGCACAAAGAATTACCTGGGCTACTAAATACATTATTTTAACTTGTAATAATGACAATTTCAAAAAACATTCCAGTTTCCTGTAGTAAAGCATTGTTATATAAAGTATACTAAATACGTACTTAGAGATTATTAGACATGTGGAGGAAAAAAATGTACTGATTATTGAAATGTTTTAGTAGATTCTTTATTCAAAAATCAAATGCCACAGATACGATTTCCAGCATATTCTCTTAAGAAGCTATAAAGATGATTTGTGGAAGTGAATATAGTAAAAGTCAATTCTTGGACAAAGGAGAGCATGGTATTGTCATAATATTTCAGAGGAATTTTAATATATATTTAAAATTTTAGAACAGGTTTAGATTTACAAAAAAATTGAAGAATAATGTAGAAAGTTCAAATATAGTTCTCACTCAATTCCTTTTATTATTATTATTATTTTTGTACTGGGGATAGAACTCATGACCTTGTGCTTACCAGGCAGGCAGTTACACCACTGAGCTAAATCCCTGGACCCTCCTTTTATTATTAATACTTCAGATTTTCATTTCCTTAAATCTAGAATTTTTAGTTTTTCCTTCCTTTTTTTATGTTCCAAGTTCTCATCTTGGCCTCCTGCATTAATCAACTTGTTGGTACTGTAACAAATTACTTTAGTTAAAACCTGTTATAAAAATAAATGTTTTCTGTTGGGTCACAGGATTAGAAAGTCCAGTGTATACATTGTCCTTTGA
The DNA here is from genome assembly GCA_004027455.1 of Hydrochoerus hydrochaeris. NCBI lineage: Eukaryota > Metazoa > Chordata > Mammalia > Rodentia > Hydrochaeridae > Hydrochoerus > Hydrochoerus hydrochaeris. The sequence continues at coordinate 8,981 of PVLA01002416.1, forward strand.
CTCCATAGCTTTGCCTTGTGGCAAGGCTGCAAGTTATGATGGTGTTAAAGCAGCTAGGACAACACAGTTAAAGACACCAGGGAGAGGACTTTCTGAACATCTTTCAAAGTAGTAATCATTGTATTTAAAGTGACAGGGGAGTATTTGGAGAGAAATTAATGGCCATGTGTATTTTACTGTAATAATTGTTCGAAAGATTTAAATATTCACCTCATTTTTGATCACCATTTTTTCTTTCTCCTCTTGAGTGTATGTAGAATGTATATAAAATAGTAACAAATAATGTATAAATACACATATTTAATAGACATGCTTTTTCTATCCAGTCAAGGCCAGCCTTCTGGCTTGCTTGGGTTGTACTGAGTGAAGATGAATTGTCTTGGGTCACATATAAAATGTAGTTAACAAGGAAGAAAACTTTGTTTTATTTTTATTTTTATGTTTGTTATTCTAACATTAAAACAACAGAGCAAGTGGCCTCCAGGACAAAGATTAGACACACCTAAACTTTGGGAAATAAGCTATTTCTAACTGAATTAATTACCTAGTCTCTTCTTACTTATGTGTCACCTGCCATTTCAACAGTGAGAAATCTGACTCTGTGAATCATCCATTTAAGTAACCTTTCATTCACTATATATAAACAGTGTTGTCAGAATTATTTCTCTATACTTTCATAAGAAAATACTGTACTAACTAGGATACAGTGCTTATTCACAAATTCTTTTACATCTAGGCTTACAAACTACTCTTATTTTTAATGTTACTTAAGTTAGTAACTTTTTATCTCCTCATCATAAAATTGGAATACTAATTTTATCACCTCCTATACTCTAAATAAAGTTCATGCTTTGTGCTGTAAAGTTCTGAGTTTTGAAAAGGACATAGTATCATCAATGGACCCTTAGAAGATTACACACTATACTTTCGCCACCCTACAAAATCTCCTGTAATTTATTCAACTCTTCCTGCCACTCCATCTAAAAGAGCTGCAAATGATTGAACATATTTTCCCTTCTGATGTTTTTCCATTTTGAGAATTATCACTTAATTGGCTTTCTGAGGTTAAGATTTATGAAAATATTAGTGCCAAAATTTTAGATTCCAGAGGCTTCTTGCTGTTGAGTTAGTGCAAGTGAAACCGCCAGACTTTTACCAGAAATAGTTGTGAGTATGCTATAGTCTCCAGCATCTCTGCTCCAGTTAAGCAGCTCTCCACTGTGATTCTCTCAACTTTCTTGCTATGCCAGATTTTAGGATGGCAATTTGCCCTGCAACTCCACTTTATTCAAAGTTTCAAAGTCAAAAAATGATGTTCTTGAGTTTTTCAATTTAGTTTTTTTTTGGAAGAAGAGAGTGAGTTGCTAAGGTTGAGACATTAAGGGTTTGTAAATGTTAAGGATTAGTAAAATGCATGGATTTAGAATTTTATGAAAAGCATCTTGGTAATCAGTATGTCTGGGTGTCCCTTATTCATGGCAACTAAAGCTGAAGTCATGGATGAGACTGCCGTACAGAGGCTGGAATGAGTATGTGAACGAGGATCAAGTGTGACAAAGTTGAAATTAGTTCAGGTTGGTGAGGCTATCTGATTACCCTTCATTAGCTTTTTGCCAAACACTACTCAACTCTGATCATATGCTCATTTGAAATAAGAAGAAAGAGAGTCAAGAAAGCAACCACAGCAAAAACAAAATAAATAGCAGTTAAGATTCAACTGGAGTTTTTCTTTGACATGAAATTACATGAATAACAATACCATCACTTAAGATAGAGAAACCTGGGCTGTGATGGTAGCTTTGGAGGTGAAATGCAATTGGATGCCTGTGGTGCTTTGGTGTTTCACTAACATTTCAGGTCTAGGGCCAGTGGTCTGATCATAGGTTCAGAGGATAGTGGTACACAGTGTGGCATTTAGGGGGATCTCTTTCCGAGGGTTGTAGCCATTGTTGATTCCCTATGGTCTTGTTTTGGAAGTCCTATATCATTTCCATTTTTTTTTTTTTGGTTTGAGTTTTACTTGCTTTTGATTTGTTTGATTATGTTAAATCTGATGGCAGGAGCAACTATGTTAAAGATAGCAAGATATATTATGGTAGCAATTTAGGATTTACTATTGGCTTGTTTTGAAGTCCTTTACTGCATTAATTGTTTTGCTTTTATTGTTTCTGTTCTATTCTGTTCTGTTTGATTTTTACTGTGTCTGAAGTTATCTGCAGCTATTTTGCAGACATTAAAAGGAATTATGGTAACTATTGTTGATTTTGTAATGTTTTGAAGTCCTGTGTCTCTTACATTGGTTTGTTTTTATTGGTTTTATTCAGTTTTATCATCTTTAAAATAAAATTTTGAAAATTTTAAAAAAGAATAAAACAAGAATCCAATATGAATATTCCTTATGAATTAATTGATGACTAAAGAAAAGCAGGTCTTATTTAATGTCCAATACTCAGTTAGTCATGTTGTTGTATTCATAAGTATTGGTTAAATTTTTTCTCTTTATATTCAACTTCTAATGTTTACACCTTAGTCAAAAGACAAAGATACAAGGTCATGAGATGAGATTTTCTCTTTACTGACAGAGAAAAACATGAAAACACTCATTTTTTTCATGTATGATGCTTTTAGTAAACACTATTTTGACTTGTAAAAGTTGAATTCTCTGTGTTTCATAGTTAGTCACTAAGATGGTAAACTCTGTATAATCAAACAAATGGTAGCATTCAGAAATATGCTTTCATACAAAGAGTACATTTTTTCACTTTTAAATGGTGTTCTAAAATCTTTATCTATGTGTCCCAATCACATTTTAATACATAGTTGTGTGTATTGGAAAACGGGCAGATATCTTCCACTGATAACTAAGAATTTACTGAAGTGGCTTTAGTGGCAAATTTCTACATGAATATTTGAAAATATCTATGATTTGATCAAAGTTCTTTCAATTTGATGGCTCCTTGACAAAACAAGGTCCAAGTTAAAGCATTCTTTCCAGTTTAAAAAAAAAAAACTTATCATCTAACGTTGTTTGTTAGATTTCTTTTCATGTGATATTAACACCAAGTTGAGCTGAGTCTCAGACCTGATAGGAATTATCACACACATTGTGATAATGAGTTACAATTGATGCAATTTTTACTGCATAATCAAAGAGGCTTGAATCTCAGGATTTGAGCTGTGGGAAGTCTCATACCAGAAATCACGTGCAAACAGAATGACACTGCAGTAGGAAGCTCAAACAACTTTATTAAGCAGCGCCATCTCCGTTTAATTCAGTGTTAAGTGTCTCTGTTAAATAACATTGCCTCTCTGGTGCTCATCGTGATCTTGGATGATTAAAAAGCATTTGGATAATATCTGTAATAAAATTAAGCTCACTGAATTATGTACACCGTTGAATTCTGGGGACTGAGACTAAAGTTTTCAGCTGTCAAATTAAGGAGAGTAAGTTAAAGCAAATTGACATGATCCTTCTCCAGAGATGTGATAAAGAAAGGCATTTATTGTCAGTTTTAAAAACTTCATTTCTAAAGCCAGATGCTGACAGCGGTTTGTAAACAAGTATTCAAAGGTGTCTTTGGAGAAGAGATGTAGAAAACAAACCCAAATAAAATGTTACTCCCTTTTGTCTTAAGTACTTCATCAATTCCTTGGCTGGGTGTAGCGGCACTTGCCTGTGATCCCAGCACTTGGGAGGAGGGGGATTACCCTGAGTTTGAGGCCGTTCAGGGCTACACAGTGAATCCACATCCACTCTGAACCACACACCAATACCCTGTCTCAAAAAGATAAATAAAATTAAATTAAACAAAAAAAGTTAATTCCCAAGCCATCTAAAGTAGAGTGGACTATTTTATTTGTTTGTTTGTTTGTGTATTTCTGTTAACTTCGAAAAGAGTGATATTTTGCCATGTAAGTATTCACATTGCTGAAACTGAAATATTTAAGAAATAGTTTAATATATTTTAAAATTGTTTCCTAGAGTACAAATAATGTTCAGGTAATGGTTGATTGTGTCAGTTTAAAAAGTTAAGAAGTTTAATTAAATTGACTCAGCAATTCTATACCCTAGGGTGAAGAGGACTTACACTAGTAAAAGGGAAACCAGGAAGGATGGATTTGCTTGTGTTAAGAGAAGCTCCAGTCTCCACCTTCAGCTTGGATATTGTCTTTTGGCTTCCAGAACACTCTTAGGCTTCCTTTGTAGACTCTTCAGTTGCCCACTGCAGACCTATTGGCCGCCTGATTGGACTTGCATGGGACACTGCAGTGAGCTCTGGACCTTGGACTAAATCCTTAGTGCAGACACCCTCCGCAGGCTTCCTCATCTGACTCTCTGGGTAACTATTGTAAACCGATCACGTAAATTCTCATACATTTACATATCTTGTGTTATATTTGTTTCTCTAATAAAACACTGACTGATAGAGTCCATAAGCAACATGCTCTTTTGGCCTCAAATTGAAAGAATATATAATCCAAGGACTTGGCTGAAAGGACCAGAGTTTAAAACCTATGGTATTCCTCTTTATAAATATAAGAATAGCACATCATCTAAATTGTACTGTCAAAAAACAACAAAGAAAAAATAATTAAAGATATTCTTGAAGAGTCTGTGTCTTTTTAGCAATATGACATTTTCTGGGAACCTGGAGATGTGGAAAACCATAATCCGGACACAAATAGTCTCAAAATCCATGAGAAAACATGTTTTAGAAATGGTCACTTGTTTAGAATCTAGTAATGTGTGACTGTCATGTGCCAAGGACACCTGACATCTTAGCAAGAGAGAAACTTCAAGCCTCAATGGACCGTAAATGCAAATTAGTAAATTTTGAAGGCACTTAGATTCATATTCAAAACTCAGGGTGACTACCCTCTGTAATTCTACATGTGGGCAAGGAGCTGAAAAATACTTTGAGTTTTCTACTCTATTTATTAAGATAAGCTAAGAAATAATCTTATCCCATAGGATGACTGTGAAGAGTAAATGTACTAATGTTTCTAAAACATCTAGCATAGTCCCTGAATAGGTCCAAGTAGTTGTTATTTTCCTTTGTAATCTCCCTTTTAATCCCTTCCTATAAATATCTTTCCAGAGGATTCAAATAAAAATTAAATTATTCTTCACAGAAATTCTGTGTCAAAGATTATATAAGACACTGTTTTACAGAATAGTAAGGTTCTATGTCATAGAGAATTGCATGATAACCATATTATTAAACAGTACAAGTAGAGAAAACATCTAAATAAACTCAGCTGTTTTTCTATGTTTGAGTCATAATTGTTTAGGGCAGGTCAGGATTATGTTAGGTAAATATTCACACATTTTATTATTATTGCCTTGGCTAATTTCATAGTCATCCAAACCCACAGTCTATTTGCCCCAGCAGTTGAGGAGCCTAGAGCAATAGCTATTGCAGTTTCTCTGGCTTCATTTCTGCCTTCTGCAACTCCGCTTGGGAAAATGACTTCCTGTTAACACTGGTAGAAGAGTATTTGCTTACCGAGAGTGACCCAAAATATCTTGTTCACTGCTATGCTGAAGTACTAATGCTTTTTTTTTTTTAATGTAGCTATTTTGGGCAGGAAATAATAATTCAGCTGATAGTGCTTTTCTCATGTGAATTCATTTATTTCAAATAGACAAGATCATTTGAAATAGATGGTTTTCATAGACCTGGGCCCTAACTTAAAAATATGCACAATTCATATATATATATATATATACATATATATATATGTATATATATATATATATATATATATATATATATACATATGCATATAGACTCTTCATCTTATATGTTACACCTTGTCTATTTTTGTATTAGCTCTCAGTCTTCCATCTGTCTCTTACCATAATGATTATATAGAGAAATAATTTGTCCAAGGTCACACAGGAAGTAATCAGCAAACCAAGAGTTGGTTCCATCCCATTTGTCTTTGGCTTCAAAACTTGCACTTATTTATGACACATATATTTCTGGAAATGACTTCATAGTTTTAGTGCTGATTATAAAAAAATATAATCTGTTTTTATAAAAAAGAAAATGAAAAGAATAGATAATTTCAGAAACCCAGATTGGAAATTTCTTCTCAAGTTTTAAAATACAACAAAGAGGAAAAAGGCAGGATCCAAGAAGTTTATTATCTCCACATGCTTCTTTTAATCTTCTAATTCAAAAGAATGTTTGCTATTTAATGCTTTGACACCTATATAATGAACCATTTAAGACAAACTAAATATTTTTATTTAATAGTTTCTTTAAATGAATTTATATTTATACACATATACTCTCTATTTGACTTTTTTCAACCATGTATAAGGCATAGAATATGTTTAATTTTTTTCATTAAAGAAAGGATAGAAAATTTATTAGCATCCTAAGAATTTACAGCTGGATGGAAGCAACTGATGAGCTCCCAATTATTCTCTGGAAGATGATGATTCAAGGCAATCCATGCTGTCAATCTAAGAGTTTATGACAGTCCCCAAATCTAGTTATCTCATAAAGGATCTTGGAAAAATTTCAACTACTTGTCAGAAAGCATTTTTCAAATCTAATTACAAGAAGCAGTAAGGTAGGGGAAGGGAAAAAACCCCACCATCTCACGAGCCCTATATTTCAGAAAATGCTAACTGGGTCAGTTCTACAGTTTTTATTTCTTTGTTGGTTGGTTTGTTTTTGTTTTACATCTATATTTAGCCTGTGATGTGTACTGGAAGCTATGCATAGAAGTGTAGTTCACGAAAATTCAGACCTCACTTTCCTAGAGACAGGACTCTTCAGTGGGAGCCCTTTCTAATATTCTAAGCCTGGTTACTGTCATCAACCTCCACGTGGTGTGCAGGAAGGACCTCAGTCCCCCTCAGAAACCTCTGCACAGTGTGTGACACTCCGTGTGCTCCCTAGCATGGACTGGTCAGAATGATAAATGAACCTAATGACCATCAATACTTCAGAAGTAGCTGTCGTCTAGGGCAAGAATTCCAAATGATGAAAACCTTATATAATAAGTGGGTCTAGTGTCATCATCTGTTACAGGAGAAAAATCTCGAGCTGACGTCTAGCTTCATGGGACTATTAATTAAATGTGGAAATGCAGTCAGCCGTACATCAAGATCAATAGCTTCACCGTGGACACTGAGCTAATCTGAGTTCTCATCCAGATCTGGTATGTTTTTAGATCAGTTTAGGCTCACTAAAGAGTAGATGCTGAAATAAAGATCGAAGTTCAAATCCAAGTGGATGAGGGGAAGGTTCATCGGCAGACGGCTGAGCGCACCGTGAAAGTGGATGTGAAAATCACGGCAGAAGGAGGAGATCCGAGCTGGAAATGGCAAAGTTTGGCCTGACGTTCTTCTGTCCTCTTGTCTTTGTGCTGCCCTCTTTGGTGTAAACATTTCTTTATCGTCAGATGAGGGGAAGGTTCATACCTGGAATCACTTGAAAGGAGACTGCTGCCTTGGTTGTCTCTTAAATAGCATCTTAAAATTTTATTATGAGTAAGGCTTTGTGGCCTATGCCTCTGACAGCAGCACTCTGGGAGGCTGAGGCAGAAAGTTCAGAAATTACTGACATACCTGGGCAAAGCAGTGACTTACAGAGACCTATTCTTAGTATAGCTTAGGGCTAAGGCCCTGGGTTTAATTGCATTGTGGGGGGAAAAAAATTAGTTAACATTATCAAAACTATTTGCAAGATCTGAACAATTTGATTATTGCAAGATAATTTTGTACCTTTTAGAGGTTTTTGTGTTTGCATTGTGACAACAGTTCCTAAAAGAAAAAGTTTTAAATTGTTACTATTCTTATTCAAGCATTTATTGTAATAATATATATTATACTTCATGTGAGTATATAACTACATTTTCCACTTATTGCAATTTTAAATAGCTCCATTTTGCATAAAACTTTGGTTAGTTTAAGTCTATGCATGCTCTTTGAATGATCATGCTGTTGCTTCATTATTGTTTTCAAAAGATTGTTTATAGTCTGTCAACTATCATACTAGCAGCCTTACTTTTATTTTGAGACCTAATATTTAAAGAGAGGAATCATACAAACTATCTCCATTTCATAGATGAAAAAGCAGAGGCTCAAAATAATTAGCCTAAAACCACTAAATTTAGATGTTAACAGAGACAAGGTCTTGACTTGGCAAGTTTTGTGTCCAAATTTGGTTCCTTTTCTCTCTGCTGTATGGCTGATGGTCATAATATGCATCTGTAAAGCACTCACAGAAAGATTCCTTCTCTTTTTTAGGCATTTAGTAACTCCCTATGGAACATCTCATATGTATGTGTAAGCACTTATATTACGTGTTAGGGATAGGAAACTAAAGAAAACCACTGTTGACAGGGAAGAGTATGAATTCTCCCCAGGTCACCAAAACAAACACCTCAAAGCGGGACTTTGAATCATTCAAAATTGTCATTTATTGGAAGAAAATATGTAACTTAGAGTTAGAATGTGTGCAAATTTGAAACACAGCTATTATTTGGATTTAGTTTTACTAATTAAAACGATCTAAAGAATTCAAGGATGAAAAAGTACCACTGTCGTCCGGATGCAAGTGCCACAGGCTCAGAAATACCATGAAGAATCAAATCCACATTATAAGAAGATGATTTTAAAATTAAGCAAGAAAGCAAGGATCATTTTAGCTCCTTTTAGGATGTTTTCAATTTTATTCACTCATTTTTTTCTTTAAGATGTAGCATGTATTTCAAGATGAAGAATGCTCATGACATGTGTGTTTGGAGGTACAGTATGTAACTTTGTATGTATGTATTTATTTTTCTCCCCAGCAAGGTTTTATATTCACCATCCAAACAAGGCAAATTTGATGTTTTCCAGGTAGAAGAGAAGTAAATGCCATGGCACAAAACTACTACACTGAATGTACATAAACTAGATAATTTTGATATACATGATGGGGGGGAATAAATCCATGCTCATTTAAATTGTCTCTTTCATTAAACATGTATATTAAGTTTTTCTTGAACTTATCATCATCAGTTTAATTTTTCCTTCTCATGTGTTCTTTTGAGTAAATGTTTTAACACAGGTTTGAGTGATAAGTTCCCATTTCATATTTTTTCCAAAGAATCAGTCTCATTCTACCCATGCAAATCATCTCAATGTAGGTTGAAGATATTTTCCCATTGTCTGCAGAGTATATTAGGACTGGTGAAAAAGGAATCCAATTCTTGCATCTGTGTGGAAAATATATATTTCCTCTTTTCAAAAACGTTTCATTTATTTGTTTTATTATTTTAATTTTGCAAGAAATTAATCTGTTTTAGATTTAGAACTTTAATCAATGATGAAAAATTCTAAGGTATTTTCTTAGTTAACTTTTTAAATATTTATTAATAGGTTATGTGAATTTTTTCTGAAATTTATCTTGCCATTGAAGACAGCATTTTGTCCTTCATAACTTGGAATTTAGTTCTGATTTGCATAACTTTAACTGCTAAACCTGTAGTTGGAAGTAGCTTCATTTTTACCTTGAGGTTTACTTATCCTCCTTTTAATTGTGTGAGTTTTAAATTAACTTACATAGTTTCTCTTAACTCTAGGTCATTTAGTTTTTAAGAAATATGCTTGTTTCAGAAAATTTCCTTTCTTCATACTCAATATATGCACATTAGTTTAATTATATCAGAAAATTTTCACTTTCAGGAAAAATTCCACACTATTCCTCCTTGCCATTAACTGGAATGAGAAGCCCAGAAATAGGTTTTCTTCCTCCTACCAGGGTGCATCCTAGTGTTTTGCACCCTAAAACTACAACTGATTCTGCATGATGTTGTTTGCTATCACGTTTTGCACGTCTATCTTGGTGGTGGAGGAGAAGCTTAATGAGGATGCACTGTACTGCTTTCAGCTTTGACTCCATTTGCAAGTCCTTTAACAGATTCTTTTCTCTAAAGATATTTGGAATATCCTGTCAGTTCTGCTTCCCACACCCCCAGACCTTCAGTAGAGTCATCAATATAGCAAATGCACAGTTTAAAAAGAGGCATAAAGTAGGCCATATGCAGCACCTCAGGCAAATAATTCTGAGTAGCTAAAACATGGCACATATTCCTAAACAAAACCTATATCTATTAGTGTTACAATTCTCAGTACTTATCTGAAATTTTAGTAATTTGAACATACAAACAAGGAAAACAATCAGATACTAATAAGGGCCTAATAAGAAGAAACAAGCAATGTTGAAAGAATCACACAATAAAATTAAGATTGTAAGTGTCTTTAAATATGGATAATAAGTAAAGGAGAACCTGGGCTGGTCTAGACTCTAAAGAATGATTGCTAAGATAAAGGCTTAATATCAATTTCATAAATCACTATGATGAGCAGCTAGTTAAAAAAATAATGGTCCCAAAACATCATAATTGCTATGAAGAACACAGATATGATACTATCATAGAATTGCAAGAGTATCATTTAGCATTAAATAAGGAGAAGTTGTTTAACATATTTTCTGGAAGGAACTGTAAAATGAGGGAAGATGAGGAGAACCTATAGTAAAAAAATAAAGAAATAAACTCTTGTTTATCTGATTATTATGGGTGTTCATGAATAATTTTTAGCTGACACATAACTCTGAGCCTCTGAGTCATTTATGTTGTTTCTTGTGATAACCCTGAATTAATACGCTAATCTAAGCAGGTGATATATTTGTGTTACATGCAACCAATAGGTTTCTTCCAGAAATTATTCCAAGCAGATTGTTGGTGCCTGATTTTCAATACTATTACTATTTAAACACCTGTCCAAATCAGTCATTAACTACAGACTTGAAAGTTCAGGTGGGCCACAAAAAGCTATTACTGGAGTGTTATACAAGAAGGTAGACTAAAGAGAGATGCTTCCCTAAATTGTTGATGCACTGAAAAAAATTTAAGCAAGATCCTGGCACAACCCCTATATTTAGATTAATGTAAACTGGTAAGTTATTGTAACAACTTACCAGTCTGAGACTGTCACTTAGAGATTTATTTAAACTGTTACATGAACATCACCATTGTCCCAAAAAGCACTTGGGGTTTCAAATTTGTGAATGTCAGACTTTGAAAGTTTAGGAGAAAAATATGCAGTTAAAATTGCAAATTTGCAGCTAGAAGATGCAGTTAATAAGAAGCTAATACTTTCCTTAAGCAGTAACCTTAGACAGTATTCTATTTTTAACTAGTTATACCATAAGAATTTTGTGCTTTTTATTGAAAAAAATAAGGGAAACATGGTCCTTAGTTATTAAGCTGCCCTAAGGGAAACCTTTAATGTTTAAATAAAAATAAACTGTCAACTGCAAAGTTTCCACACAATGGAAAAAAATCACACTTTGATTTCACTTGTATATTACAAAATGTGCATGGGAACTGACCTCAAGAATGAGTATTATAATCAGAACCTCTTTTTAGGGAGAGTTTCCATGAAGTGACATATTAGACTTTCATGTATCACAGGACATTGTTCTACGGCCTGTAAGTGAGAGTACCACTGAGGAGAATTCTTCACTGAGTCTGTCTAAAGGGGATTTCTTAGAACAGGTTCCAAACAGTAATCAATGTAGGCTGCACATGTGTACATCCCACATCCAGAATTTTGGTGTGAAAACACTATTGTTTGCTGTTGTCCTCCATCATAAGAAAGTAAAATTGTGAAATTATGTAAGATAGAAAAGTATGATATCCTATTGAACTTTTGCCAAAGAAGTGGACTTTGTAAGCACTTAATTTCCCAGAATGCAGGTTCTTCTCAGTTCCTGATGTCAACAGGAAATTAAAGTCAGAGAAATGCAGTTCTAACGCTCTGTTCTAGGATAGTGATGTGACTTTGGACTACTGCTCTCTAACAGCAATAAAAGTGAGTCACTAAAGCAAGTCACATATACATTTTTATATTTTCTCATCAATATTTTAAACTAATTATAATAATGAAACTAATTCCCATACTACATTCTGTTTAAAGTCAAAATATCCAAAGTATTATCGTTTTAACATGAAATACATAAAAACTTACTGTGAGATAGACATTTTCATTAATTCTTTCTAATTCAATGTGTATTTCATCCTTAAAGTATATCTGGATTCATACTTGCTCTATTTAAACTATTCAATTTCCATAGCTACTTTCTGGCTGCTGAACTAACCCAATTTTGAATTCTTCCCTTTGGGTTGTCATGTCTTTAACATAAAGGACATGGCAAGAATTAACAGTGTGGAAATTAAAGATTGAGTAATTAAAACAAGACCTATAGATAAAAGTGAGAGTATGATCAGAATTTGAAAGGAGAAAGTATGTTCATAGAATAAACTTGGACTGGCAATACCAGGGTGGAGTGGGGCATAGCCAGTTTGGAGTTGTAAATAACACTGAAATGTACTAAAAGAAAATGAAAAACTGGAAGATGTCCAGTAGTAAGTGGCCACGGTAGTTCAGAAGCATCCTAGGAGACACAATGGGCAGCAATATGGGTATTTAACTTGTAGTAAACCAATAATTGGGAGGAACAATATATGCCTTCAAATAATAATTAAAATGTTGTTGCAAAAACCCCTAAGCTTTTTTTTTTTTTTAGATGAACTAAGAAGACATACTTGAGACCCAAAAATATGGTCATGTTATTTGTACGTTAGTTAAATCAACAGACATATGTTGAAAACGTATTATGGAAAATTCACTATATTGATTTCTAGGATCTAACTGTGGGTAATAGTTCAAAATTAGGCAACATTTGGAAAAATAAGACAGCTAAAACAGCTAATCCTTCACTGGAGAGGTTGCTTCGAAAGGGAGTGGCTGATAGCTTAGTAGTGTAGGATTTGAGATTGAGATTGCGTACAAATATGTGCCCAGGTTTGCTGTTGACAGTGGGAACTGAGATATTTTTAGCCAGTTCTACTCCCAAGAAATGTATTAAAGGTTGAGCACAGTTTTCTAACCAAATTTATGATGGACTATCAGGAGATTTCAAAAACAGTGAGCATTTTCAGATCTATATTTAAATTAAATCAAGATAATTTAATCAGCAGAGACATTTTTTGCTTGTTTCACCCACAAGATGAACATCAAGACAGTGGTTGAGAGGTAAGAAGAAATCATTGTTTTAAACATGCAGATAATTAATTAGAAGCATAGAAATAGTCTCCATGTGTGATCTTATAGAAAAGAAAAATAGCGAAATCAAAGGGAAATATTCATCATTATCTGCTTATAATCTTTGCTGATTATAATACAGCCAAACCGACCTTTTGGTGTATATAATTGCTGTATAATATATTCTTTTCATGCATTATTTTTGTATCAATTTTAATATTCTTATTTTAATTAAATATATTTATGGATAAAATTTTGATAATACATTTACACAATGTGTATTCAACAAATTAGGGGAGTTATAATTGCTCTCACCTCAAATATCTTTTAATATTTTGGATAAAAATGAAATAGCTGTACATATTTACATTCTAAAGTGTGATATTTCAACATATGTATAAATATGCACCAAAAAAATTGGGCTAATTAAAATTTCCACTTTTTATCATGACTCTATTTGGAACTTTCAGGCTTCTCTCTACTGGTAATTTATGAAGTATAAAATAGGTTATTGTGAACTAAAGTCAACTGGTTGCTGTAGAACACTACAACTTACTGTTATAATCTAATGTGTTTTGCTGCCTGGTGCTGAATTTTCCTGTACTCCCCCATGACAAGTCTCTAATAATTATTGTTCTATGCAACTACAGTTGTGGTTGGTTCTAAGTTTAGACTTTTATGTTTAGGTTTTCATTTGTCTTGCTGTCTTTTACTCCCAGTTTCTTCTTGTCCTAGATTCTTTTATATTAACTGAGCATAATTTAGCTTTTGAACTGGTTACTTTCATTATTTTTGTAATGCTATGTGTATTAGGAAGTTGGTGTCATGATCACAAAGGCATAACATTCTTTTGTGAATTAATAGTACACATTTAATGTGTCATGGAAGAATTGGATATTTCTGGATATTTCTATCATCACTTCATCCTTTTTGTTATCTGTGTATTTGTTTCTATATGTTTAATAAAGATTATAACATGTTTCCAAGCTGAATGATTATTTGTCTTGCAAAGATAATTCAGTTGCATTTAATATTAGGAAATAAAAATCTATATATTTTGCAGTTATACTTATAATTACAATTATTTCTTTATGTAGGTCCAGATATCAATCTGAGATCATTTTCATTAGAACTCAAAAATTGTTATAAAATGTTCTAATGTAGATATGATGAAAAAAAGTTTTATTAATTTTATTTCTCTGATTATGATTTTATTCAGTCTTTATTTTGGAAAGATATTTATTGGCTGCAAAATTCTGGATTAATTGTTTTCCTTACCATTTTAAAGATTTTACTCTATTGTGTTTTGCTTTATATGATCTTTTTATAAGCCAGGATTTTAGAATTTTGTATCTATACTGGTTTTTGAAATTATATTGTAAAATTCTAAAATCTTTCTTGTTTGGGGAGGGTTCAGTTTCTTTTGTATGAGATTTGATATTTTTATTATATTTGGGAAAACTAATATTTTTCAAGTACACAATCTGACTATTTGTTTTCCCTCTTTTTTTGTTACCATATTTACTCTTATTTCCAACTTCTTAATACTGGTGTGCTTTTAATTTAGATTCAAAATTTCCTCAGAAGGCTCATGTGTTCAGTGATGGGAATTTTGGTAGTTGGCATGATTGGAGGGTGCTGCATTCATCATTGGATACATTCACAAAGTTTCCAAAAGGAATTAGGACTTCGTTCAAAACTAGCACAGAGGTCATGGATGGCACATTGTGGCACAGATGTTTTCTACATATTGGCCATGACCTTAAGTCTTTGTGTGAGGATAAATCTAAAGGTGACAGATTAATTAATTAATTAATCATGTGGAGGAAATTGCAAGGCAGCCCAGTATTCAGGGTATGGCATAGGTAATGCTAACTTCTTTCAGCCAGTCCTACAGTTAGAGTTAGAAACAAAACCCACAATGAAGTGAGGTAAAAATATTTGCAGCTTGATCAGAAAGTCAGCACGTATATAGCTGGAGTTAAGAAGAGTGTAGTTACTGAAAAGATTAGAATCTTTGAAGCCAAGTATTTTGCATCTGGACAATTGGATAGATACCTTGAAAACATCTCATTAAATGATTCCACCATACCCACAGGCTAAAGTTTGAAAACAGTAATTTCTCTTAAAGAGTTTGCTTTAAGAAAAGAGCCCAAAGTTACTGTACCTGTTGCTTAGGATGTGTTTTCTCATATTCAGCCATCTAGACTTTCAAAAGCCACTGCAGCCATGGCCCAACAGGGCTAAGCTACTGCTTATGCTCTTGGAAGATCTTGATGTTATTCTCGTGGTGCTGGTTTTCAGACACTCAGGATGCAAGAGTTAGGTTTCCCTGGAAACTTCCACACAGATTTCAGAGGAAGGCCTGGAAATTCTGGCTATATGGTGCAATATTCAAAATCCTGGCCTACAATTCAAGAAAAGGAGATAAATGAAGTTGTAAAATTGAAAAAAAAAAAAGAGAGAGAGGTGGAGACCCCAAGAAGCTAGTGATTCCAAGAAAATGGAGCCCTCTGTTGAAGAAAGCTTCAGGCAATGAGCAGTGAAAACCAAAAAAGAAGACTGTGGCTAAGACCAGCAGGGCCCCAGGGGCATGCATGACTTCCCCTTCCCTATACAGGTCACATCATGCCACTGCTTGATCTGTATGCCGGGCATGGAACTACTGAATTTAATGTCTCACCTGCTAATTTTTGATCTCCTTTGGGCACTCCTCCTCTTTCTCTTATTTAGAATATGATTGTTTACCTTGTGCCATTGTGTGGTGGAAGTATTTAACTTACTCTTTGTTCTTCACAGTAGCTCACAGATTAGATTGTTTCTTAAATCTCAGAGAATTTGCACTTGGAGTTTTCAAGATTGTTGGGACAGTTAAGAATTTCAGAGATGAAATAATTGCCTTTTACACAGTAAGATGGACCTTTTAGGGGGCCAGAGTGGAATCTTATGACCTAGCTCTAAAATGTCCTCCGATTGTCTCAGCTGTGGAACTTTTAAAAGTAATTAGATCATGGGGAAAAGTACTCCTCAGTGAATTAATCCATTGAGAATTTCAAAGCTAACATTCTTTTAGAAGTTGAGAAACGAGAATGACTTGGAAGGGTATATTTTTGTCCCTAGGTCCTCACTTTCCTCACTGCTTCCAAGTTGTAATGAACTGAACCATTTTCCTCTGGCCTTTTCTACCTCATCATTGCTGATTTGGAATCAGCAAACCATGGATTGAACCCTAGGAAACTATGAGTCACGATAAAATTCTCTTTTAAAAAATGGTGTATTGGACTTTTTGTCAGAGAGATGGGAAAGTAACCAATATAATGATCTCCAATCATGATGTCTTTCGTTGTAGATACTGTTATTTTGTTACTTTAAAAAAGATTATTTTTGCTGCCCAGCCCATAATTTTCATTTATTTTTTATTACATGCAAAATAGATGCAAAGAAAATCCATTTAAGTTTATAGAAAAAAGACTCTTAGAAACAATAACCATGAAGATTGGATTTAAAAACTATTAGTTTTTTGTGTGCTACAAAAGAGTTTAAATTTACACATGTATCAGAAAGATAAAGAAAATTACAGTACCTGTGTTATTATTGTTTTATTTTATCACTTGCGTAGACTTGAATTGCTATTTCACAGCTCTGACTTTTTTGCGTATTCAGACATTTGTGGTTTATTTTATCTCTTATTTTCAGCTGTGGTTAGTTGCGGTTATATATTGAAACCCAACAGTTTTCCTCTATCATTTCTCTTTTCCTTCCCTCTCCAATCTTCTACTTTACTGTTTTCTTGTTCTTGTTGTTTAATGAGAGTTAGGTATCTTGGAAAGTTTATCTAAGTTTAAGCAGTTTTCCTGGGTTGATGAAACACAACGTTGCATAAACTGTATAGAACATGGAGAATGTCACAGCTCATTACGCTTTGGCTAGATTTGCTTCATCTAAAAGACAGGGAGATGAGAAAAGAAAACAAAAGATCTGTCTTAAATATTAGCTTCATAGCTCTAGTTTCTAACATTTTTTATGTTGTAGAAAACCAAAATCCTTTTGTAAGGAAATAATTTATTCTCCTACCTCCTCCTTTCCTACACTGTCTATCCTTCAGTCATAAAAGGAAATTGAAAAATGCCCATGAGGTATACTTTTCAAAGTT
This sequence comes from Hydrochoerus hydrochaeris, assembly GCA_004027455.1. Lineage (NCBI taxonomy): Eukaryota > Metazoa > Chordata > Mammalia > Rodentia > Hydrochaeridae > Hydrochoerus > Hydrochoerus hydrochaeris. Next base: position 26,251 of record PVLA01002416.1, read on the forward strand.
CTATGACTACTAATTACTATTTGATACTTTCTTATAATGTTGGACATTAACATTCTTTTCAAGACTTTTTTTCTAAAATACAGATACTATAGTGAAAATTAATTGTAGATTTTATCCCTTTCTTTATCTAGTAAAAGTTTCACAGCTTTATATGTTATAATATGGCATTAAATGACTGAATTCTCAAGAGTTCATACACTTTGAGCAGTGGAGACAATATAAACTATGAAGATGTGTCATGAATTGCTCTGGGTTTGTGGCTTACATGAGCGAGAAAATTTCAGACAGGTTATTTAGCCAAACCTTTCAGTCTTTCAACAGCATATTATAAAATGAGGATTATTACAGTGGAAGAAATAAAGTTAGCCTGGATTTTACCTTTCCAGTAATTCTTTGAATTATTATCACTTTTCTTCAGCATAAAAAGATTAACTTTCTAATCTATGATACCCCTTTACGTTTCTTATGTTCCAAAATTTTATTTGTAATTGGTCAAATTACTAATACACTATTCAAAAGCAGATTTATTCTTTAATCTACACTAGATAATCTAGCATTCTAACGCCAGCACATTTTCGTTTTTTATCCTTTATTCTAACAAAATCACATTTTTTCTTTCAATATATTTAGCAAAATTATTTAAAATACGTGATATTATTGCAGGTCAACTTGGAAAATATGGCAATAAATGTCTACAACATGCCTACTTCATTACCCGAGTTTAGATATGTATATAGTATAATTTTTTTCTTATAAAAAGTAAATTATATTTTAACAAACTTTTATTTTGAGCTAATGTAGATATACAAGCAATTTTAAGAAATAATACAAGGAGATACAAAGAATCCATTATTAAGTTCCCCCTAAAGTTGATAGCTTTTGAAACTATGGTTCACTAACATAAGAATAATCATAATGTATGAAATAGTTCCATTCTCTAAGTAATTCTCTATGCTATGCATTTATAGTCACAGCTATCACTAGATCACCCCTACCCCAAAACTGCATCTTTAACTGCTGGTAACACTAATATTAAATAAAGTGAATGATAGGTTCAACAACCATTTGAAATTATTTTTACTCCACTCAGCACGAATCTCTGGAAATCAATTCTTATGTTTCTAAATGTTTATTCTGAATGTTCCTTCCTTTATTTACTGGATAGGGAATACTACACGATTTGTTTAACTCATGGTTTGTTTAACCAATCCCACTCTGCAAGACACCAAAGCTGTATCCAATTTTTCTATTAGAAATAAAGCTGAATTAAACATTCAAGTAAAAGTTTTATGTGAACAGAAATTATAATGTCTTTGGAGAAATGATTAAGAGTAAATTGCTGAAACATATGGTAATTGCATGCCTCATTTTATGAAAATATTAAAACCTGTTTCCCATGTAGCTATTCCATTAAAAATTCCCACCAGCAATGTACCATTGACCCAGTTTCTTTACATTTTCCATAGGTTTTTTGTTATTTTCCCTACATATATTCAAATAAAATTGAAGCCATTTGATAGACATGTGTTAATCTCTTTATGGTTTGAATTTGCATTTCTTTAATGCCTGTTATTGATAATGATATGTGTCATTTATAAATGTGTCATCCTTTTCAATGAAAGGTATGCTCATGATTTTTGGTCATATTCTAATTGAATTGTTTAAATTTTCACTATTAAATTTTGATTTCAATTTACATATTACAGAAAAGTCTATTTTGAAATATGTGGCTTGCATAATTGTATGAGATATTGGATATCTCATACAATTAGCTCCTCTTGCCTTTTGCAGAGAAAATATGTGTTTTAATTTTTATGAGAGCTAATTTTCTGTTTTTACTTATATAAATCATACTTTAAGTTTAAACATAAGAAATTTTGTCTAGCTCTAAATAATGAAGATTTTCCTTTTTTAATATTGCTGTATAGCTGTAGACATTAGCTTAAGTCTGTGATTCACTTTTAGACCATTTGTCTCTATGCATTTTTTACAAGTTTATGTTTAGATTTCTTTCAGGGGTGACTGTTATATTAAGGCTCTGGACTGCTTCCCCAGAGTCTCATGTGCTTGGACAGAGACCGCCTCAGGACAGTGCTGTGGCAACTCGGCCACAGGAAGTGGGACAATGTTGGAGCTGGGTCAGTGCGGATGCATCCCGGAAGGGTGTGTCTCCTGCCCCACATCCTCCATTCTCTTCCTCTGCTTCCCAGCCTCCGACTCTTCCCTTCCTTCAAGACAGCACTTTGACCAAGTTGCTTCTGTGTTCAAACTTTCTAACCCCGGGTTTAAACTGTCAAACAAAGAGTGAAAATTAGTCTTTACTCATTTAAATGGTACTTGTTTGGCATTGTGTCTTTGTGAATGGAAAGTGACCGGGACAGGATCTGTGGAGATCCAAGTGCTCCATCACCATCACCGTTTGTACAAAATGCTATCGTTTCTCCCTTGAACTGCTTTTGTACTTCTGCAAAAAAGAAATTTGATTATACCTGTGTGAATTTGCTACTATGATGTTTTGTTTATCATTATTTAGGGTCTATTCCTCTATCAACAGATAGTATCTTGATTATTGCAGTTATGCAGTTCATATAATTGTAAACCTCGGTATAGCTCTTTCTTCCACTGCATTTCTCTTTTGGAAGATCATTTTACTTTTTTCATAGTCAGTGTATTTCTATGTTGATTTAATTTGGTTGTTGTTGTAGTTGTTTTGTAGTTCAGTTTTTTAAAATTAATATATGCATGTGACACATAATGGGTACTTTACTGTGGGCGTTTGGTATATGCGCATGATACATTTTAATACTTTTTCATTTTCTTTCCCTTTCCTTCCCTCCACCCACCAATTCCTCCATTTCTTGTCTCACTCTTTTTTGCAGATTATCTGTCTCTCTTTTTATCTATCATTACTCTACTCCTTAATTTGTCTATACTTTATGTGAACATAAAAAAAAGAAACCATACACTTATTTATTTCATTTAACATTATGGTTTAAAAGTGTATCCACTTTCTTACCAATGACAAAAATTTATGCTTCATTATAAAAAGGTGGTATTGCAGTGTTTAAAAATACTACATCCTGTTTATTCTTTGTTCTGTTGCTCAGCACATAGGCTTCTTCCAAGGCACAAGTATTTTAAGCTGTGCTGTTGGAAACACAGGTATGCATGTTACAGTGTAGTGTGACATCTTTATTTCAGCAAGATACCTAGTGGAGGAATAGTCAGGTCTAAAGGAATTTTTATTTTAGGTTATTGAGGTACCTCCTCAGACACACTAGAAGAAGTACAAATGGCAAATAAATACGGGGAAAAAGATGTCCAACATCACTGACCAAGAAATACAAATTAAATAACACTGAGACTCAAGATAGCTGTTACTATGCCTGCAGAAATTTTACTTCCTGAATTTTTGTTTAAAAATTTACATTAAGCTAATGCATAAATTTAAACTGAAATGAAATGCTACTTATAATGAATCTTTCAATCCATGAATATGAACTGTCCTTTAAATTTATTTAAGTGTTACTCAGTTATTTTGTAGTTTTCTTTTTTAATTTTATTTAAAAAGAAAAAAAGAAGTCAGAAAAGAAAAACAAAAAGCAAAAGAGATAAACAACAACAGCAAACCCAAAACAATGACAATATAGGTTTTCAAAACAGAATGAAATAAATTTAACAATTGTTGTTATATTGCATATTGTCATTTTTTTTCAAAAAAAGAAAGAAAAGAAAATTTAAAAAAATAGAAAAACAGATAAAAGGTATAAAAATACAGAATTAAAAAAATAACATCATAAAATTGCTAGTTGATACACATTGTCATCTTGAAAATAGCTGCCAAAGTCACAAAACCAAATCACAAATAGTGTCTAGACACTCAAATATTGACAGTGCAAACCCCTTCTGCCCAATGATCTACCAGAAATTCAGCAGTATGGTCATCTGTCTTACACACTATACATACCATTGCATCCTCTAGAACACTTTTCCTCCCTTTCACTTTTACAATATCCATTATACTTTTTGGATCCCATTACTCTGTCAGTTTTTACTTTTTGTACACTAGAGAGACAATGTGATATTTACTAATGCGAGTCTTGTTTATTTCACTAATAAGGATATTCTCAAGTTACCTCCATTTGAGGCCCCCCAAAAGCCTCAAGATCATCTTTTTTATAGCTGATTAATATTCCATTGTGTAAAGATACCACATTTTTTTTCATCCGCTCTGCAGTTGATGGGCATTTTGGTTGTTTCCCAGATTTAGCTATCACAAATTGTGCTACTATGAACATGGGTACATATATATCTCTGTGACATGACCTTTTCAATTTTTCTGGGAAAGTACCCAAGGAGGGGAATATCTGGATTGAATGCAACTTCTAATCCTAGTTTTTTGAGGAATCTCCATACTGATTTCCACAGTGGTTGCGTCAGTCTTCACTCCCACCAACAGTGGGAGCCTCGCCAGCATTTGTTATCTGTTGTTTTCTTGATGGTGGCCATTCTTTCTGGAGTGAAATGAAATCCAAATGCTGTTTTAATTTGCATTTCTCAAATGACCAGTGATGGTGAACATTTCTTCATGTACTTATTTTGTAGTTTTCACAGACATATCCTCTACATGTATTCTTAAGGTTGTATTTAAGCATTTCATTTTATTTCAGTGTGGTTTATTATGTTTTTAAGTTTTAACTTCTATGTGTTTTATAATCACATCCATCTTATGCTTTATGACTTTCTGATCTCACATATCTGTCCTGTGTAATTTTTTATGCTAATGTATTTTGTGATTTTCTATTAGGTAATTAAATTTTCTGTTAATATTTGTTGCATCAAATTCAATTTGCATGTTTTTTTTTAATTAAATTTCTTTTCTGACTCCAATTGCTGTGAATGACAACACTATGTGAATAGAAGTAGAAAAGGTGGATACCTATGTTGCAGCCATGGTTTACAAGGAAATAGATTTAATACAGGACACACTGTTTATAGTATTATTTTATAATTACCCAACAAGTCAAATGTAGAAAAGTGTGGGAGATCTGTCTGAGCACAGAGACCTGAAAATATCCAGCTGATAGCCTGGATCCCATGATGCTGTCTTGTAGGGGCCCAACTAAAGACATATGGCCAGTGATAATGTTTTCTATGAGATCAGTTAGGAGTCTAGAGCCCACAATCATATCTCATGCAAGTCTATATCAAGCATCTGTACTGAGAAGGTCCAAAGGTCAATGGTAGAAGCTAGAAAGGTTGCACCAGCAGAATGAAGGATCTGTGCCAGCAACCTGAGGGTTCTGCACTGTAGCCAGGAAGTGAAGCTCAAGATAAGAACCAGTGATCCCCCCAAAAGAACCACAGTCATCCTCAGCTACAGCGACAACACCCAAGCTCCTCCACTGGTAAGAACAGCTGAGTTCATATCAGGAAAACCAGTATGACAAGTTTCTCCAGGAGAATCTTCCAGTTTTGCTTTTCTGTTGTTGGTAGCAATCCTCAGGTCAGACTTCTACACCATGAACCACACGGGTTCATTATAGCAGGGTGTTACAAACTGACCATTTCCTAATCCACCACAACCTATTTTTCTGGTAATTTTAGGGGCCTAAGTTTTCTATTATGAAGTATAATGTTAGGGCTAGTATTTGTGTGTGTGTGTGTGTGTGTGTGTGTGTACACCCAATATATCGAATTCTGATAAATTTTCCATATTCTAATTTGTACAGTTGATTGTCAAGCATGAGAATGACGTTTTGTAAAATGCTTTACGCATCAGTTAATTTGATTACATGATTTTTCAAATTTGTTAGTATTGTGAATTGTATTGACTAACTTACAAATGTTAAACCAGTCTTGTGTACAAGGAATAGCTACCAATGATTTGTCGTACAGTTTTTCTTCTGTCTCTTTTTTATGTTTTTCTTGATCCTCCTTCCACTTTTTTTATAGTTTTTTTTTTTTTTTTTTTTGTACTGGGGATCAAACTCATGACCTTGTGCTTGCCAGGCAGGTGCTTAAGCCACTGAGCTAAATCCCCAGCCCCTCTCCTTCTACTTTTGTGCTATTGTATTATTTGGAGAGTTATAGGCTCTTAATATATTTTGGAAAGTTTTCTTTTGCCCTTAATTTTCTGAAAGAAATGATATAAATTTGATCTTAGTTCTGCTTTAAATGCTTGGTAAATTTCTCCAGTGAAAGTATCTTAGTCTGGGGATTATTTAATGGTAGAGTTTTAACAGTTAACTCTATTTTATTATTTACCTTGACTGAATTTTGGTGATGTCCACTTTCAAAGAATTAGCCCAGTTCTTTTAAGTTATAAAACTTATGAAGATAAATTTATATGAAACATGTTTTAATTTGTTCTTTGCTAATATTTTTGTTTCACTTCAAATATTATTTTATATGTTTATATTTCTGTCACTCTTGGTTGGGTTTTATTAATTTCATTGCAGTTTTTATATTTAAGTCTATAGATTTTTTGTTTTTATCAATGTATTTTTGTAGTACATAAACTTTGTACATGCACATGGCACACCTAAATTTATTTTCCTAATCCTTTCTCCCATTCAACCTTACAAACTTTCTCCTCTTCTTCACTTACAAAAGCTGTATTTTCAATTTTTCAATATTTGTCCCTTTACATCTCTTTTAACTTCTTTCTCTCCCTCTTCTACCTATCTCTAGTTCCCCTTCTCATTTGAGCAAGTTCTGTCTGCTTCATAATATTCATCCCGTATCTTGCTCATTATTTATATTTTGTGTTTCTCATCCAAGAATAACGTGATATTTAAATTTGTGTGATTTATTTCACTTAGAATTATGCTCTCAATGAGCTGGGGGTGAAGCCGTCTGTACTTCATGTATGTAAGACAAAGTCACTTCTAGTCAGGAGTTTGGCAGGGTCCCGTGAGAAGTGTGCCCAGCTCAAGAAGCTGATGCACATAGTGACTTAACAACCTTCACTTGAGATAAAACAAACATTTTCCCTCTTGTTCCTCAGAAAGCCACCAAAACATGCTGTTCTGCTGAAGATCAGATATTTTTCCTGTCCCAGAATCTATTCCCTCTGTGCCTTCAGGAGACAGGGTCCTACCTGACCCCGGGACTCTGTGCATTGATTCCTATCTTCTTCATCCAGGGCCATCTTTTCTCTGGAGTCTCCAGAGAGCACTGGATGGAGGTTCATCCATTTAACTAAAAACGTGTGAAATTTAATTTATGACATGGTAATATTCCATTATATACAAATACTACATTTTCTTTATCCATTTATCAGTAGATGGGCATGAGTGGTTTACAATATTTAGCTCTTTTGAATTGCTGAGCGTTACACACGAGTATGAATGTATCACTGTGATATGATGATTTTAACTGGTTTGGCATGATACCTAGAAGATAAATAGCTGGGTCAAATGAACCAGTTTTCTTGTTTAAGTTTCTTTAGTTTAAGTTTTCTTGAATAGAACCTCCACACTGATTTCTACAGTGGTTGTGCCAATCTGCACTCTCAGCTACAGTGGAGAAGGTTGTACTTTGTGCAGTAGCTTTACCCGTATTTGTTGTTGTTTGATTTCTTGAGGATACTCATTCTTTCTAGAATGAAGTGGTATCATTGTTATTTTAATTTGCATAACTTGAATGGACAGCAATGTTTAGCATTTTTTCATGTATGTATTGATCATTTATACTTCTTTGTCTGAGATGTATTTGTTCATTTTAGAGGCTCCTTTTTGGATTGGATTTCCAAATTTTGGGGTGCCTAAAATTTTTAAAATTCTTTATATATTCTAGATATTAGCTTTCTTTCTAAAGAGGAGCTGACAATTTTTACTCATTGTATATTTACTCACTCTTTTGATATTTTCTATGCTCTGCAGAAGATTTTAATGTATTGTGAGCCCAGTTGTTGAATCATTGTAATATTTTCTGTGTAACTACATTTTGGTTCATAAAGTTTTGAACATCTATGTCTTCAAGAGTTTGACCTATTTTATCATTCAGCAAATTAGGTGCTTTTTGTTATTTCTCGTTTTGCTTTTATGTGTGTGGTAAAGGCTGGCAGAATTCATTATGTAGTCCAGGATGGCCTCAGACTTGGAGAAATCTTCCTGTCAGCCTCCTGAGTGCTGGGGTTACAGGCATGCACCATCATACTGGGTATTGCTTGTGTTTGTATGTTTACATCTTTAATCCATTTAAATATTAGCTTAATGCTAGGTGAGAAATACGGAATGTAGGTGCAATCTTTGTCATGTGGTACCCAGTGTCTTCCAGCAGCAATTGGTAAAGAGGCTATCTTTAATCCACTGACAGTATTAAAAGGTTCTTTTTTCCCTGCAGCCCTGCTCAGCATTTGTTATTGGTTGATTTCTTGATGATAGCCATTCCCTCTGGGGTGAGATGGAATCTCAATGTTGTTTTAATTTACATCTCTCTGATAACCAGTGATGGTGAACATTTTTTTCATATGTTTATTTGTCATTTGTATTTCTCCATCTGAGAATTGTGTTTTCATCTCAGATGCTCATTTTTAGATTGGGTCTTTAAATTCAGGGAGTCTGATTTTTTTCCTCAATTCTTTATATGTTCTAGATATGTCTTTTGCTGAAGGGCAACTGGTTAAATATTTTTTCCTACTCTGTGGGTTGTTATTTCAATCTATTAATGATTTCATTTGTTCTAGAATAGCTTTTTAAGAGTATGAGATCACAGTTATTGATGTTTCTGTACTTTTCCTGTGAAATTGGAATTTTGTTGAAATATTTGCCTACACCTATGTCTCCAAGAGTTCTGCCTCACCTCTTTTCCAGCATATTTAGTGTTTCTGTTTTAATATTTAGATCTTTGATCCACTTTAGTTTTTAGTTTAGTGCATGATGATACACAAGTGTATAGTTTTCAGCATATGGAAAGTAAGTTTTTCCAGAATCATATATTAAAGAGGGTATCTTTCTTCCAGGTAACATATTTGTCTCCTTTGTCAAATACAAGTTGGTTAAGTGTGTTTGAAGTTGTTTCTGTATCTTTCAATCTGTTTCATTGATCTTCAGGTCTGGTTTGGTTATTTATTGTTGTTGTTATCATTGCTGTTTGGTCAGAACCATGTTGTTTTATCACAGTAGCTTTGTAGTATAATTTCAAGAGAGAAACTATTATGCCCCCTGTCTTGCCTTTGTTGCTGAGAATTGTTTTTGCTATTCTAGACCTTATCTGTTTCCACATGAATTTTACGAAGGTTTTCACTAGTTCTATGAGGTAAGCTAATGAACTTTGATTGGGATTAAATTAAATATGTATATCAAATTGGAAGCATGGTCACTTTTTCTTTTTTATATGTTGGTTTTGCCTCTTTGTGACCAGGGAATATCTTTCCATTTTCTGGTATCCTCTTCAATCTCCTTTTTCAGAGTACTGTAATTTTCAGTGTGTGTATGTGTGTGTGTGTGTGTGTATTTTACTTCCTTTGTTAGATTGAATCTTAAATATTTCATTCTTTCAGGTGCTATTTTGAAGAATGTTGTTTCCCTAATTTCTCTCTGAAAGAATTTGTTTGTGTACAGAAATGTTATTGATTTTTGAGTGTTGAGTTTGTACCCAGTGAGACTACTGAATATTTTATTAACTCCAGGAGTATTTTGGTGGAGTTTTTGGGATCTTCTATATTAGTATCATATCATCTGATAACTTTTCCCTTTACTCTTCTTGCTCCTTATATTTTCTTCTTTTGCCTAATTGCTCTGGCTAATGTTTCCAAAACTATATTGAACAGGAGTGGTGACAGTGATATTCTTGTCTTGTTCCTGATTTTAGAGTGGAAGCTTTTATCATTTAGTATGATGCTGGCTGTTAATTTGTCACAGGTGGATTTTATTAAGTTGAGATAAAAGCTATCTATTCCAATTTTTTGCAGAATTTTTTTTAATCATGAATTGGTGTTGGAGTTGGTCCAATGATTTTCTGCATCTACTGAGATGATCATGTGATTTTTGTTTTTGCCTCTGTTAATAGATTTATTACATTTCATGACTTGAATTATTGAACCATGTTGACTAGTGCAACCACTGTGGAAATCAGAATGCAACATCCTCAAAAAACTAGGATAAGAGGTCTCATTTGATCCAGCTATTCCCCTTCTGGGTATATTCCCAGAAGAATTTAAGCATCATATCACAACATGATATGCACACCCATGTTCCTAGAAGCTCAGTTTGTAATAGTTAAATCATGCAAACAACTCAAATGTCCATTAACTGAGGAATGGATAGAAAATTACTCAGCCAGAAAGAAAGATAAATTTGAGGCTTTTCTAGGTAAATGGATGTAACTTGAGATCATATTCTTAAATGAAATAAACTGGACATACATGTGTAGACACTGCATTGCCTCCTTGGTGTGAGAAACTGAAAGAGTAAATGAGGACCAAAATGTACAACAGATATTGTGAAATGGTAAGAAATTCTTCAACATGAAAGGAGAACTAGGAAGGAAGAAGAGAATAAGGAAGGAAAGAAGGAAAAAAATGATTAAAAAAGGATAAAATGGAAACAAAACTTAAAAATAGGGAGGGGAATTTCTGTTAAGGGGAAGAGAGAGGATTAGAAAAAATAGAGAAAACAATGTATCCTGCACAGGTACAAATTTCCCAGGATGAATGTGATCATAATATATAGCTAAAATGTTCCAATAAACTTAATTATATAAACAAAAAACAAAAAATAGAAAATGACAAAAGCATAGTGTTGGCCACATTGTCAAAGTTAATTTAGACAACTAAAGATAAGTTAGCTGAAGTGGGTAAGCTAAGTGGAACTGTTTTTGCATTTTTCTGTTCCAATAATCCAAATGTACATTTTTTAGTCAAATTATCCTTTTTTTTAATCACAGTAACTTTGTCTTATAACTTGAACCTGGCATCATGATATCCCCTGCCTTGTACTTTTTTCTCTTTTTTGTTTTCACTTTTACTTGTGATTGTTTTTTTCTTATTTTTTCTAATGATATATAAATACATATAAGATATTATATGAAGATATATATGCATATTGGATATATATATATACTGACTTAGTGATGTCATACATATTGACATGTTGTATTTCCATTTTCTTCAGTTATTAACTTTGATTTTTTTATGATGCTGGTAATTTGAATTTAGGGCCTTTCCACTAAAGCACAGACCTCCCTTTTTAATTGTTTTTAACCAAGTTCCTATTAAATTGCTTAGTTGCTCGGGATGGGCTTAAACTTCTTTTTAGATCTTTATTCTTTGAACCATCCATTAATAACGATTTAATTATTTAAATAATATTAAGATTCTTATTATTTTTTCATGTTATTGGTTTCTAAATTTATTCCATTCTGTTTAGATAATTCACTATGTAGATTTCCATTTACTTTAGATATGTTGATGTTAATTTTGTCTTCTTGAATGTGGACTAACTTGGAGATTTTTTTCTTTTTAATACTATGAATTGATATTTGGACCTCATACCTGCTAAGCACATGCTCTATCAATGAACTCACAATTTCCTCTTGAAATTGTGTATTTCTATTGTTAGATGAAGTGTTCTACAGATATAGAGACTTTTAATTACTTTTGTTGCTCAGATTTCTTATGCTCTTATTGATATAAGGAAAAATTCTTTTAGAGGGGATTTTGATGTTCCAAATTACCAAAGTAGATTTTTCTTTTTCTAATTTTCCTTCTATTCATTTCCTTGTGCATATAATTGGAATTTTTTTTTAGTTTTGTGTGATTTATAGTATGCATCTTTAGTATCATATTTGTAGGTCTATTAATAGCTTTACTATTATTCTAATTTTATTGTACATATTAACATAGACATTTGTGCCTTTTAAAAAATTAAAGTTAACATGTGGTGTCTTTTTCATTCTTTTCTTTTAACTCCACCTATTTTTTAATTTTAAATTTCTTTTGTAAACAATATAATTTGGGGTCTGTGATAATTTATTCACTCTATGAATTTCTTCTTTGATTTCACTGGCTCACTTAGACATTTAAAGCAACCACTGCTAATATAATGGTTGTATTTGAATATTTTATTTTGGTTTATGTTGTTCATTTTCTTTCTCTTTTCCTTTTTTTTATCAAGTATAGGTTACTCTAAAACTTTTATTTAGGACTGCATCTTATGTCTTAATAGTGCCTTTAAATATTATCGTTACAGGCAGATAATATTCAGGCAGATATCACCTCCTTCCTGGCAGATGATCTTCACGTTCACTGAGGTGATTAGGTTCTGTTATTTTTTAAATTTGTTATCTCTCAGTAATACAGTCTTCCTATATGCCACCACTGTCCACTTTAATGGTAACATAGAAACTTCCTACTCTTTCAGTCTTTTTGGCCTTTATAATTTTAAGTGTTTTTGTCTGTAATATCAAAGGAGTTTTGAAATTTTATTACAACCACTACATGTGACTTAGAAATTTCACTAGAAGGATAGGCTAAAGGAAAATTTGACCAGTTATACAGCATAACATTAATATTTATTTTTAGCATTTAAAAATATTCTAGCTGCTTTTGGTTTCTGTGGCATCAGATATGAAATTTTTCCTCAGTTGAACTGATATTCTTCAGTGGGCAATACATTATTTCTGTGAATGATTTCAATATTTATTTTTTGTTAAGAGTTTTCAGAATATTAATTTCTACAAATCTTAGAGTGTAGTTTTGCTTTTATTTACTCCACTTAATGTTTCTCAAGTCCTTGAATCTGTGCTTTCTTATGTGTCACATATGTATGTTTGTTTCATATGTGTGATGTAGTATGTTTTTCAGATGCATTTCTCTAAAAACACTATGAACCCTACCATATTTCTCCTCAACTTTCAAAGCTCCCATATATGAATTTTGAATACCTTGTAATGTTAGCATAGGTTTATATTCATCTTTTTGCCTATTTGCTCTATTTATTCAGATTGAGTAAACCCTACTGATACTCTCTCAAGTACACAGGTTTTTTTTGGGTCACCAATTGACAAAAAAACCTTAGATCAATGGGCCAAGTTACACTAAGGATAGCAGTGCAATACTATTTTATTATTGTGTTATCTGCAGTCTACTATGGAAATAACATAAATATAATTATTCATTTGTTTTTGAAATTATTTTTATTAGTGCATGTTTGCAGTATATGCATTTCATCATGAACTTGACAAGTGCTTACTTGTACATAATACAATTTACTTCCTTTATTTTAATCCCTTTCTCCATCCTTACCCCCTCATCACACCTATAATTCTCCTTTTCCCAGTATCTCAAGCCCTAAAAGAAAACAACTTCCAACCCAGACTGATATACCCAGCAAAACTGTCTTTCAAATTTAATGGGAAACATGACACTTCCATGACAGAATAACTGAAGAAATTCACGTCCATCAAACCAACCCTAGAAAGAGTATTGAAAGACATGCTAGATAGAAATAAAAATGACCACAATCTCCAGAACAACAACAGAAAGACACCACCAGTCAGGGAAGCAATTAAACGAGGGGCGAGGGGGGGGAAACAGTAAACAAACAACAGGAACTAACAATTATAAATATACATGCACAAAATACAGGAGCACAAACTATATAAGACAAATACAAACTGACATGAAAAACCAAATACACAAGAACACAGTTGTAATAGGGGACCTTAATCCCCCCACTGTCACAAAGAGGTAGATCAACTAGGCAAAAGTCAGCAAAGAAATAATAGAACTGAACCATACCTGTGAGCAAATGGACTTAGTAGATGTTTGCAGAGTGTTCCACCCAACCATACCAGAATATACACTATTCTCAGCTGCACATGGGGCATTCTCTGAAATAGACCATATATTAACCCATGAAACATTCTTAAGTGAATGCAAAGGGATTGAAATCATCCCATGCATAATATCTGACCATAATGCACAGAAGTTGGAAATTAATGACAAAAGAAATTGCAAAACCTGCATAAATACATGAAAATTAAATAACAACCTTCTGAACAACCAATGGGCTACAGATGAAATTAAGGAAGATATAAATCAATACCTACAATTCCATGAAAATGCAGATAAAACATATCATAACCTGCAGGACATGAAGAAAGCAGTTCTAAGAGGGAAATAGATAGCAATATATTGTCACTTCAAGAAAACAGAATGGACAAGAATATACAATCTAAAGCTACATCTCAAACTTCTAGAAAAAGAAGAGCAAGTCAAAACCAAAGTTCATAGAACAGAGGAAATTGTAAAGATCAGAGCAGAAATTAATGCAATCAAAACTAAAAAACAATACAAAGAATTAAGGAATCAAAGAGCTGATGTTTTGAGAGAATAAACAAAATTGATAAACTGCTAGCTAACCTCATCAAGAAAAAGAAAGAAAAAACTCAAATTCACACAAGAACTGAAAAGAGAGACATTGCTACAAATCCTATGGAAATTCAAAACATCATGAATGCCTACTTTGAAAATCTCTACTCACATAGAGTGGAAAACACAGAGGAAATGGACAGATTTCTAGAAACATATAAACTACCAAAACTCAATCCAGAAGATATAACAATTTTGAATAACCGAATATCAGTTACTGAAATTGAAAAAGTGATTAAAAACTGAAAAGAGAAATTAAGGAAATATTACCATTCACAATAGCATCTAAAAAAATGAAATACCTGGGGAACTTAGCTGAAGCTTACATCAGGGATAAGCTGCCTAGAACCTCCCCCATGGCCCCACCCTGCCACCAAGAACTTAGCTGAAGCCTGCATAAGGCTGCAGCTGCTTGGAAACTCCCCCGAGGGCCTGCCTTGCCACTGGGAATTTAGCAGAAGCTGCCTCAGGTGTAGGATGCCTGGAACCTCCACCAAGGGCCTGCCGGCCACCAGGAATATCGAGAAGGCCCATGCAAGACTGAAAACTGCCCTGGACTGCTTCTGCTGGACGGCTCTCCAACCTGGAACATCAGAAGACCTCAGCAGGCTCAATTTAGTGTGAAAAACTTTGGAACTTTGCTCCCAGGGGATGAGCCTTGTACTACAGTGGATTAACTGTGTCAGTGTGGTGGGTATGCCCCTAAAATAGAGGTGTACAGGGGATAAGTAGGGCCAGTAGTAACCCCCCCAACTAACTATAAGACTTTGGTGAGTATAAAAAGAGTGTGTGTGATCCCCTCCTACACATAGAAAACACCAGGCAGAGTGAAAACGACAAAATGCAAAAGCAAAATGCAGTCTCAAACATATAGTTCACCAGGAGCAAGTAGGGGAGACATTGAAATAGAGGACCCCAAAAGTAACACACTGGGAATCTCTGAAAAGATAGTGAGTGAAATAAAAAACAATTCCATCATGCTATAGAGGAAATCAAATTAGAAGAACTCTCCCATGTAAAGATAGAAATAACAACTTTAGTAAAGGAGTTGTTGAATGCAGCTAAAGAAGAACTAGAGAAAAAAGTACATGAGCAAGGGAAACTGATTGAAACTTTGAATGAACAATATAGAAAATAAGCAGAATTCATGAAATAAGCTCAAAGAGACATCCAAGAAACAAAAAATTCTATTGAAAGTGTGCAAAATCGCCTAAAGGAAGCTGAGGATAGGATTTTGAACCTTGAGGACAGGATCACAGTTAATGATCAGGAAAGGATAGAACTTTTAAAAATAACAAAGCAGCATGAAATGACAATCCAGAAGCTTCATGATGATGTGAAGAGCAACAGTATAAGAATAATGGGCATTAATGAAGATACAGGAGTCCAGACAAATGACATACGTAAAGTATTTACAGCAATAATAGCAGAAAATTTCCCAAACATGGGGAAAGAATCTGATATGCAGATAAGTGAGGCATATAGAACACCAAACAGTCACAATCAACATAAATGCACACCCAGACACATAATAATTAAGATCTCAGACATACAGCAGAAAGACAGAATAATAAAAGATGTCAGAGAAAAGACACAACTCATCTATCAAGGAAAGCCCATTAGAATCACGGCAGACTGTTCAGCACAAACCTTCAAGTCAAGAAGAGCTTGGAGTGACATATTTCAAGCCCTGAAAGAAAACAAGCTTCAACCCAGACTGATGTACCCAGCAAAATTTTCATTCAAATTTAATGGAGAAACAAAATACTTCCATGACAAAGAACAACTGAAGAAATTCATGTCCACCAAACCAACCCTAGAAAGAGTACTGAAAGACATACTAGACAGAGATAAAAATGACCACAATAGCAAAAACAACAACAGAATGAAACCACCAGGTAGGATAAGCAATTAAATAAGAGGAAAAGCAGAAAGAAACAACTAGAACATAACATGGCAAAGTCGAGCCAGTACATATCAGTGATATCTATAAATATAAATGGCCTCAATTCACCTATAAAAAATAGATTGACAGAATGGATCAAGAAACAGGATCCCACAATATGCTTTATACAAGAAACACTTATGATCCAAAAGAAACTCATACATTAAAAGTCAAAGGATGGAAAACAGTATTCTGTGTAACAGGAACCCAGAAAAAAGAAGGGGTAGCTATTCTATTTGCAGACAATGTGAACTTCAAACCTAAAATGATTAAAAGATATAGAGAAAGTCACTACATACTTGTTAGTGGAAAAGTTGAAAAGGAAGAACTAACAATTATAAATATATATGCACCAAATGCAGGAGCAACCAACTATATAAGACAGATACTAATGGACATGAAAAACCAAATACACAAGAACACAATTATAACAGGAGATCTTAACAGCACATTGTCACAAAGAGATAGATCAACTAGACAAAAAGTCAGCAAAGAAAGAACAGAACTGAATCATACCTGTGAGCAATTGGACTTAGTAGATATTTACAGTGTTCTACCCAGCCACATCAGAATACACATTCTTCTCAGCTGCACATGGGACATTCTCCAAAATAGATCATATATTATCCCATAAAACATTCTTAAGTAAATGCAAAGGTGTTGAAATCATACCATGCATAATAACTGACCATAGTGCACTGAAATTGGAAATTAATGGTGAAAGAAATTGCAAAACCTGCATAAATACATGGAAATTAAATAACAGCCTTTTGAACAACCGGTGGGCTACAGTTGAAATTAAAGAAGAAAAAAAAACAATACCTACAATTCAATGAAAACATAGAAACAACATACCGTAATCTGTGGGATGCAATGAAAGCAGTCTTAAGAGGAAAATATATAGCAATAAACTGTCATATCAAGAAAACAGAATGAGCACAAATAAACAATCTAATGCTCCATCTCAAGCATCTAGAAAAAGAAGAGCAAGCTAAACTCAAAGCTCATAGAAGAGAGGAAGTTGTAAAGATTAGAGCAGAAATAAATGCAATTAAAAGTAAAACAATGATACAAAAATTAATGAATCAAAAAGCTTGTTTTTTGAGAGAATCAACAAAATTATCAAACCCCTAGCTAACCTTATCAAAAGAAAGAATGAAAAAACCCAAATTCATGTAATAAGAGCTGAAAAGGGAGAAATTATTACAGATCCCATGGAAATTCAAAAGATCATAAATACCTACTTTGAAAATCTCTACTCACATAGAGTGCAAAACACAGAGGAAATGGACACATTTCTAGAAACATATGAACTACCAAAGCTCAACCAAGGAGATACAGCAATTTTGAACAAACCAATATCAGCTATTGAAATTGAAAATATAATTAAAAATTTACCAACAAAGAAAGCCCAGGTCCAGATGGATTCACAGCTGAATTCTATAGGAAATTTAGAGAAGATTTGATGCCAGTACTCCTTAAACTCTTCAATGAAATTGAGAAAAAAGCAATCCTCCCTAAATCATTCCTGGAGGCAAGTGTTACTCTGATACCAAAACCAGAGAAAGATGCAACCAAAAAAGACAACTATAGGCCAATCTCATTAATGAACATTGAGGCAAAGATTCTCAACAAAATACTGGCAAATAGAATGAAACAAATCATCAAGAAGATTATACAGCATGACCAAGTGGGGTTCATTCCTGCCATGCAGGGATGGTTTAACATATGCAAATCAATAAATGTAATTCACCACATCAACAGAGCCAAAAACAAAAACCACATGGTCATCTCAATAGATGCAGAAAAAACTTTTGACAAAGTCCAGCACATGCTCATGATAAAAACCCTTCAGAAACTCAGAATACATGACATCTACCTCAACCTTATAAAGGCCATCTATGACAAACCAACAGCCAACATTATACTAAATGAACAAAAACTGAAAGGTTTCACTTTAAAATCAGGAACAAGACAAAAATGTCCACTATCACCACTCCTTTTCAATATAGTTCTGGTAAACACTAGCCAGGGTAATCAGACAAGAGAGAGAAATAAAAGGAATAAACATAAGAAAGGAAGAAGTTAAATTATCACTAGTAGCAGTTGACATGATACTCTATATAGAAGACCCAAAAAACCTCACTACAAGACTACTAGAGGTAATAAACAAGATCAGCAGTGTATCTGGATACAAAGTTAATGCTCAAAAATCAATAGCATTTCTGTACGCAAACAAAAAACTCACTGAGAGAAATTATGGAAATATCGCCCTTTACAATAACATGTAAAAAAATGAAACACTTAGGAATCAACCTAACTAAAAATGTAAAACACCTATACGCTGAAAATTATACTACGCTGAAAAAGGAGATTGAAGAAGATACTAGAAAATGGAAGGATATTCCTTGCTGTTGGTTAGGAAGAACAAACATTGTGAAAATGGCCAAACTCCCAAAACTGTTATACAAATTTAATGCAATCCCAATAAAAATACCATTGACAGATCTCACAGATGTAGATAAAACACTACTACAATTCATTTGGAAACAGAAGGAACCTAGAATAACACAAGAATTTCTAGGCAACAAAAGCAAAGCAGGTGGCATCTCAATTCCTGACATGAAACAGTACTATAAAGCCACAGTGATAAAATCAGCTTGGTACTGGCAAAGAAATAGACCTGAGGATCAATGGAACAGATTAGAAGATGCAAGCACAACTGCAAAGACACTCAGCTACCTGATATTTGACAAATGGGCCAAATATGCCCATTGGAAGAAGGATAGTCTCTTTAATAAATGGTGTTGGAAAAATTGGTTCTCTACATGCCGAAGACTGAAACTAGATCTAAGCCTTTCACCATGCACAAAACTAAAGTCTAAATGGATCAAAGACCTCATTGTTAAAACAGAAACACTATATCTACTGGAAGACAAGGTAGGTAGAAGTCTTGGAGACATAGGGGTGGGCAGAGAATTCATGAACAAAATGCAAACTGCACGGGAAACACTTCAAAGAATCAACAACTGGGATCTCATATTATTGAAATGTTTCTGCACTTCAAAGGAAATCACCAACAGAGTGAAAAGAAAACCCACAGGGTAGGAAAGAATTTTAGCCAGCAAACCCTCAGACAAAGGACTTGTGTCCAGAACATATAAAGAATTGAAAAACATCAAGCCCCCCAAATTCAAAGACCCTCTCCAAAAATGGGCATCTGAGGTGAACACACAGTTTTCAGAGAAAGATATACAAATGACAAATAAATACATGAAGAAATGTTCACCATCATTTGAGAAATGCAAATTAAAACAGCATTGAGATTCCACCTCACTCCGGAAAGAATAGCTGCCATCAAGAAATCAAATGATAACAAATGTTGGTGAGGCTGCGGAGAAAAAGGAACACTGCTCCACTGTTGGTGGGAATGTAGACTGGTGCAATCATTATGGAAATCCGTATGGAGAATTCCCAGAAGACTAGGATTGGAAGCCCTATTCAATCCAGCTATTCCCCTCCTGGGTATTTTCCCCGAAGAACTGAAATTTCATATCACAGTGATATATATGAACCCATGTTCATAGCTGCACAATTTGTGATAGCTAAATCTTGGAAACAACCACGATTCCCATCAACTGCAGAGTGGATGAAAAAGATGTGACATTTTTATACAATGGAATATTACTCAGCTATAAAAAGGATGATCTTGAGGCCTTCATAGGTAAATGGAGACAACTTGAGACTATCCTCATTAGTGAAATAAATAAGAATCATATTTATAAATATTATATCGTGTCTCTAGTGTAAAAAATAAATAAGCACTACAAGTGTGATAAAACCAAGATGTGTAATTCCTATTGTAAAAAAGAGAGGAAATGAAAGTGCTCTAAGGGATATAACTGCATGTATGTTTGAGTGTGTAAAATAGATGCCCATATTGCTGAATCTTTGTTGTATCTTTGAGCAGAACTGTTTGTAGTCTGAGTGTTTTAATGTTTATTATGTATGCTTTAACTTCACAACTTGAACATTTACATCCAGGATGACAGTATGTAATTTATAAACTACTGATTTCTTAGTCGGGCTTTTTCTCATTTTCCTTTTTTTTCTTTCTTTCTTTTAGAATTCTGTATTGTTGCTACCCTTTTTTCTCTTTCGCTTTTTTTCTTCCCTTTAAATAAAATTTTAAAAATGTAGAATTGGTATTGTAAAACAAGAGGAAATCAGGAGTGCTATCAAAGATATAGCTGCATGTATGTTTAGGTGTGTGGGATTGATGACCATATTTCTAGGTTCTTGTTGGATTGTTGAACAGATCTGTTTGCACTCTCACTGCTTAAGTATCCACATTGTGTGCTTTAATTTTGTAACTTGAAAAACTATTTCTAAAAAAAATATGTAATGTATCAACTAGTGATTTCTTACTGTTTATCTTCTTTTCTTGAAATTCTGTAAAAATATTGGTAATGTACACTAGACATACAAGGAACTCCAATCATTACCTCCTGCTGGCAGTTTCCAGACACATCGGTCTAACAGCCAGCTGGTTATAATTGCCTTTTCCATTTTAATGATCATATTTTGATCATATATGTTTTAGTTTCTTGGTAGTGTATGTTTGGCCTCACCCAGAGGCCACCAGACTCCAAGATAGCATGCAGATCATCCTCCAGGTGAGCCAGCCCTGCCTATTCCTCTACCATGGCCCCTGTGATCAACCCTCAAATGGACATCATCCACTGTCCAAACCAGCACCCTAGTTCAGTCAGAGATAGTCAGAGTGGTCCTTGCTGCTGATCTCAACAGCAGTTAAGATGCTCACTTCAAGAAAGGATGGGTGTAGGAATACCTGGGATCATTACGTAGGATTAACTAGGGAGACAGAAGAGTCATGGTCTCTGTGTCACAGCAAACAACTGAGTGAACAGCCTGTACTTTCACACTGTGGCTGCACAAGCACTGTACTCTTCCTAAAGTTTCCCTTCAGGTAGATAACTTCCTCAAAAGTAATTGTTCTGGAAAATTCCCATCAGTCCACTTCCTCTGGCCCCTAGCAACAAGTTTAATAGGTACCAACCCCCAAAAGTCTGGAGATAGGACCCC
Organism: Hydrochoerus hydrochaeris; assembly: GCA_004027455.1. Lineage (NCBI taxonomy): Eukaryota > Metazoa > Chordata > Mammalia > Rodentia > Hydrochaeridae > Hydrochoerus > Hydrochoerus hydrochaeris. The sequence goes on from PVLA01002416.1 coordinate 47,682, forward strand.
CTACTCCATAAAATAGAACTATGGTCCTAGATTCACTGGTGTCTGAGAACCCCATTCCTTCCCCTGGATGACTTTGCACTGCTTCCTGCAGTAACCACAATAAAAATATTTTTCCTTGGCCCTGGTCTTCTCTGATTTTGCTTCCTATTTATGTCAGAGGGAGAGACAAGCCCAGCAAAAGTAAATTTGGTATTCCATAGACTCCATACCCACCAGGTATAACTGCACAAATTAAAGTACAAATAAAAGACTGAAAGTAAATACAAAGAAGCAAACATACAACATTTGAAGAGATAAACAGAATTAATGAAAATCTTTAATATCTTAATTAGGTAAAATCAGTGATCAAATATGTAATATTATATTTAAAATATGTAAAGCTATATTTAAAAAATTAGTTTATAAGCCACTTATATATTCTAACTCCTGGAGAATTCAGCGCTGGTGATTGTAGTTCCCATGGCTTATCTCTTGGGCTGGCTTTATTCTCTCAGACAATCCACCTTCTTGGCTTCTCTAAATTTTCCATGACCTTACTGCACCTTCAGCTTCACGTTAACAGCTTCACACACTTCCCACTCAAGGATACAGCCCCTGGCCTCCTAGCCCCACTTCTGAAATCTGAGTGGAAGATTTTCTGACCCAACAACACTTGCATTTTGCATGCACCTAAAACCAGCACCATGTGATGATGCCAATGTCTGCCAACAGCTGGAGCTTTAGCCATGTTTCCTTCTCTCTTGGCTGTAAGAGTTGAATGCCTATGAACCAAATCCCAAGTAGCAACTTCCCTAGGCTGCTGCCATTCTGGAACATGGTGCTCTGGGGCTATCTTCTCGAAACAAAGTCTTTCTTCTTTGCAACTCTGAGACTGTAAAGCCTGGAGACTTGCTGGTGCTTTGTGCTGTCCTCCACCATTTTTCCTGCTGTCTTCATCTGAAATAACTGTGTTTTTCTTGCTAGTTTTTTCATAGACAAATTTCTTCTGTGTTCCATCATTACAGGCCATTGCTTCACTGGATCTTACCTTCTGACCTAACTTGCAGTATTTTAAATCATTCTTCTGGGTTTCTTGCTCCTGATTCTCAAAATTAATCTGGCTCAAAGCTTGAAGCTGTAGCCACCTCAACATTATACTGCCCTGAGATTTCTGCTTCCAGATTAATTAGTCCATCTTCCCTAATTTCTGTCAGGCAAAGTCTCTGGACATGAGCAAACTGCAGAACAAATTTCTGCCAAGCAATTACGACCAGAGTTCAAGTGTAGTCCTTCCAAGAAGAGACTTTTTGACCCCAGTCCTTATCAGGATCATTTCTTTTATTGTCTTGTCTTCTAAACTCTGACCAGAATTTTTCAACAAGTACAATCTAGGGTGTTTCAGCTGTACTTTTTAAACTAGCATTTCCTAAACTTTCCACAGTCTTCCTGAAAATCAGTTCCAAAGGCTCCAGAACCACATCTTCAGGCACAGTCACAACAATGACCCTACTTGTCTGGTATCAAATGCTGTCTTAGTTACTTTTCTCTCATTGCTAGGGCAAACCAGAGTTAAAGGAGAAAAGGTTTATTTAGTTCACTGTTTGTAGAAATTTCACTTTACAATAGAAGATGACATGGCAGACAGGTATTAGAGAAGAGAAACAATTCAAGGTAAACAGGAGGCAGCAATGCAAATTAGAAGCCTTAACAACTTTTTCTACCCCTTTCATGTTCCATATAGGGCTACTGGAATTAAGGTGGTCCTAAACCAGTCAATGGACTGATATGGTAATCGCCCAAATCCTAGAACTGCACAATGAAAAAATTCACACACTGTAGATTTAGCCATCTCTGAAAAATCACCATCTATACAAACATAACAAGAACCATGAGAGTATTGTGCTATGGTAAATAATTCAGTTAGAAAGTGACAAATAATGAATGATTTCATGTGTATAACAAACATAGAGTTGGCTAACAAATAGCATCAGAAGGTACCATGGTTGTCAGGGACTGGAGGACAAAGCAGTAGGGAGTTATTGTCTAACAGATACAGAATTTCAGGTTTGAAAATCTAATTGAGCTCTGGAAATAGATGCTGAAGACAGTCACCCAAGAGACAGAGGCAAGTAGACAGGAGAGGAGGGAAAGGCAATGAAAAATGGAATTAAAATATGTTGTGTACATATACCAATTGCACACAAGGAATGTAAGCATTATATACTGTAGACAAACACAGATTAAGTAAATAAATAAATCTAAAAAAAACACTTAAAATACATTATACTACTTTATTCTGTTCATATGGTTTCTGTTGAGAAATATGCTATAATCTTACTCTTCCTTAATTATGTAAGATGTTTCCTTTTTGTTTTGTCTTTGTGCATTTTCTCTTTTTTTGTAATTTTGATAAGTTTAGGTGTATATGGGATCACTACTATTATTATTTTTTCTAATTTTCTGCTTGGCATTTTGAGAAATTTCTAGTTTTGCAGCTGTGTTTCATTGACTCTGGAAATTTTTTAGCTGTTATTATTTCAAGTACATCCTCAAATTTATTCTTTTTATTTTACTATTTAAATACATAAACTATGGCTTTTGGAATTCCATGTACTATTTAATTTTGTCTTGGCTAATTTTTTAAAAAATTTCTCTCAATTTTATTCAAATTGACTGAATCTTCAGTTGCATCAAATTTATTATTAATCTTGTCAAAAGTATTCTTTGTAATTTTTTTTACATTTTTATTTTTTTCAGCGTTCCTATATTTTAGCTTACATTTCTCATTTTTTTGTATGCTTTCTATGTCTGATGTAGCTCCATTAACATCTTAGTTATAGTTATTTTAAATTAATTTTACCCAGTACATCCTATATCTGTCATATCTAAGTCAAATTTGGATGCTCACTTTGTCTTTACAGACTATTATTTTGCCTGTGTGTTCACCTTGTATATATATGCTTTTAATGAAAATGGACATATTGTATAGACTGTAACTAATTGAGGTGGACAGGGCTGAACATAGTGGTGCCTACTTGGTAGTACATTGGGTGATTCAGGAGAATCACAAATTTATGCCCAGCCTGAGTGACTTAGTGAATTAGTAAGACCCTGTCTCAAAGAAAACTAAATTAAAAAAAAAATAAGAATGGACTATGTTGAAGTGAGAATAAGAAGGAAGGTTCTAGTTAAATCCCAAATACTGCAAAAGAAAAAAAAAATTAAGTTGGTGATTAGTGTGAAGATTTATGCTAATCCACTCTGTGTTACTCTGCCCAGTATTTTAGGTAGAGGGAGCTAAGAAAGTCTTCCCACATCTTTCCTGTCCTTGTTTATCTCTTCTTTGAACTTCTCTAAGTAATACTGAGATACGACTGAAAGTTTGAGAGTTTTCTTAGCTGACATTTACTACTAATACACCAGAACACTTTAAACATGATGGTAAGATAGAAATGCTACATTGGATATCCTTTTTTTACCCACACTGACTCTGTTACTAGTTGGAAGGAAATTTATTTTAAAAAAAGAATATTTTTCTCCCATCAGAGGCCAGGTGTGCAAAGACTTTCCTTCTGTGTTCTAAGTCTTTGTTTTTTAAAAGGGATCTGTGTTATTTTATAATTAATTTCCTTTCCTGTACAACTATCTCACCAACAAGACAATCTGTTCAGACTTTTTTAACAGGAGAACCTGCTGTGATTTCTGAAAGGTATGCAAATGTTTCTTCCCAAAACCTGTAGCTCCCATGGAATTTTTCACCCCCAGGAGGTGCTGTGGCAGAGTCACTGTGCCTTAAGCTCCTTCTGACATCATCAGCAGATCTCAATACCATCATGCCTATGTGGATACCTATTTTCAGATGTGGAGCAATTTTTTTCTTTTTAGTTTTTCCATGCAAGTTTAGTTCTTTTGTGGATCCAAGAAAAATAGCTGATTATTTTTTGATTGCCTTAAATTTTCTTATGATAAAATGTGAAGTGATGAGTTTCAAATACTTCACATGGAAGAAATGAATCTAGAAGTCTTCACTGAACTATGTCACAGAATTGTCCTTTTATATTTTATCCCACCACATCCTTCCCCATTTTGTGCCATAGGAATTTAGGTGATGTTTAGTCATTTAAAGAATAGATTCAAATGTATTTGAGGGAGTGAGCAACAAAATACAAAGCCTCCTTGGAAAAATACTCATATGCCAAAATAAAACATCTTGGAGAGACCCAGACAAAGGGAGATGGATACTCTTGACATAGGAAGAAATTAAGACATAAAAAAGCTCATCAAACATGCAGTCTCAGCATTACAATTGGAACAGCTAAAATTACCAGACAAGGCATTTTCACTGTGACATGCCAAGTTTGTGCTCATCTGAATTCACAAATCTGTGCCGGCTGCAGCAGAGCCACCCAAACTTGTTCTCGCCACCACTCACAGGAGCCACAGCTGCACTGAAGTTGGGGTTTGGTGAGCCCAATGGAGAGTGGAGCCAGCAAAGGGACCTTCATTAATTGATGGTCAGTGCTGGGAATGAGACCCCCACCATGGGAAGGGTGCAACCAAATGGGCAACATGTTGGAATTGGGCAGGAGGAGCCTGAACTGGGAGTGACAGTGACTTCAGTTGGTTGCTCCCTCTCCAGAGCAGATTTGTGGGATTTGCTTGGACTGGGCCACGCCCCTGGCCAGGACCCAATGAGCCATCCCAATTTGATTCCCTGCACCTAGCATGCACTAACCTGGTGAAGGCCCTTGAAGTTTGGCTGGCCCGGTGAAGAGGGGCTGGCATAAGCAGCCCCTGCTTACACCTCAGTGACAAAAGCAGGCAAGAGAGGGTGGAGGTCCCTCACCAGCATGCTTCAGAGGAACTGTGACTGACAGGGAAGGGGGCTGGGACCTCCACTGTACACCTGTGTGGAGGAAGCAGGGACCATGACAGGAGAGAGAGGCAAGAGGAGGCCCCCAGCCCAGAACCCTGAGAGCACTGATCCAGCAGAGGGAAAAACAAGGGAGACTGAGGGCTGCAAACATGCAACATCAGACATGGCTTCAATAGACATTAAGAGATATCTTCGGGACCTTGTAGGGACAAGCTCAAAACTGAAATATTAAATCAGGTGAAGCAAGATATGAGTAGAGTAATAAAAGAAATGCTAAGCATCCCTCAGGAAGACACAGATGGAAGAAGGGAGGAACACAAAAAAAGGAGAGAAACATTCGATAAAGAATATAAAGAAAATATAGAATACATGAAGCAAATTCAAAGAGATTACCAGGAAATTAAAAACTCCATTGAAAGCTGGCAAAACTCCTTAAAAGGAACTAAGGATTGACTATCAAAACTTGAAGACAAGTTTGCAATGTGTGATCATGAAAGGAAAGATGTCTTAAAAATAACAAGGAAACAGGCAGTAACAATACAAAGCCTAGAAGACAACAAGAGAAACTATAATTTAAGAATAAGAAATGTATGCAAAGAAGCTGGAATAGAAACAGGCAAATTACAAAGGCTATTTATGGAAATAATTAAGGAAAACTTCCCAAGCATGGGAAAAGAAAATGACATTCAGTTATGTGGAGCATACAGAACTCCAGCCACCTACAACTGAAACAGAGCTACACCCAGACATATAGTAATCAAGATACCAGAAATTCAATATAAAAACAGAATATTAAAAGCCATCAGAGAAAAGAAACAGACTATCTATAAAGGTAAGCCCATCAACATGACAGACTTCTCACACAGACCATCAGATCAAGAAGAGCTTGGAGCAAAGTATTCCAAGCCCTGAAAGAAAATAACCTCCAGCCCAGATTGATGTATCTTGCAAAAATGTCACTAGAAATTAATGGAGAAACAAGAGGCTTCCATAACAAAGAGGAACTGGGAGAATTTGTGACCATCAATCCAACCCTCCAGAGAATACTGAAATATATTCTAGAGAGAGAAAAAAAATACCACGATTTTAGGAACAGTGGCAGAAAGGCCTCGATGAGTGGGGCAGGCAGTAGAATGAAGGAGAAAAGTAGACAAAGGCACAAACTAGCATAACAGAAATGAGGCAGAGAAGGATGGCAAGAATCTCACATAGATGGCCTTGATACACTATATTGTTAATAGTGTACCAGGATTTAAAACCCACATTACTCACACCACTCTGATTAGATGGATTATATTCTATTCCAGTCATTCTACCTGTACTAGATTTGAGGGCACAGACAGTTATCCCCAAAATAATAAGATATAGTATGGTAATCATCCTTAATTTCCTATTAACCTTATCTAAAGCTCTGTATAACCTACACTGTTTTACCATGACTGATCATAATTGAATCTGGTTTGTTAGATCGCTGCTTTGTACTGATAGATTTTATTCAAAGCTGTTATGATTGATAGTATCAAGTCTGAGAGTATAGGCAACTGCATTGAAGATGACAAGATTCACTAGAATATCCACTCTAGTTTATTACCTGCCTTTGAAGTTTTATACTGTCTATAATGTTTTATTTTTACTAATATTATGTACTGCTATATTCAATTATACTGCTATATTCAATTATGCTTGATGATATAGGCAATTCTATTGAAGATAATAAGAAACAACACAGCAATCATTATAGATCACCTTGTACTGTGTTTTATATGAATTTTGGTTTCATGTTTTTATAGGAATTTGTTTCATTTTTTCTCGCTAGGTTTTGTTTTTCCCTCTAATACAGAAAGGATAGACTCATGCATCCATAGCTGTTTACAGTCTCACTGTTTGAATATCTACTTTGTAGGCTTTAATTTTGTATCTTGAACAACTATTTCTAAGAGGACAATATGTAATTTATCAACTAGTGATTTCTTACTGTTTATCTTTTTTTTGAAATTCTGTATTATCTCAACCCTTTACATTTTTTTCTGTTTAAATAAAAAAAATTTTTTAAATGTATTTGAGGGAAAAGCTACTATTTTAGACTGTAGTTTCCATTTCTGTCACTTATATAACTATCATTAAATATGTTTTTCAAGGATTCTTGTTGATTCTGATATTTTGAAGTCATTCTCAAACAATGATACTCATTTTCACGGAAAGCACATAAACTACATTGTGCTTATAGCAAAATGCATTGCTTTCTATGCTTTGTTTCTCCAATTTATTTTTTCATATATGCTAGGAACTGATTTGAACTTTTGTTGGACATATGTTTTTCTGAAAAAGAATTTCAAATTGACTGATCCATATTGTTTTACAGATTTCAGCATTCCTTATGTCCTTTAATAAAAAGGTGACTTTTTTTGTCATTCTAATCATTAAATCCATTCAGTAAGCTGTCCTTCAGCTATAGCTAGGGAAGGGGATTCCTGCATTGCTAATTTTATAGAATTAGAAAATCCTTAACTAGTAGTTCACTGCTTTGCTCATCTCAACTAGGCATTAGCAAACATGTAAAGCCTCCCATGTGTCACTCAGCAAGGGCCAGTGAAATCAGGACCCACCACAGACTATGGCTGGCCAACTGGACTGATGTGAGGAAAGATCCTTCCCACAATGCCAGCAGATATTCCAACTGTATCCATTTCTACTCTGCTCTAAAGTAAGCCATAAATATTTAATGAAATTTTCAGATTTCATGAGGATTTTTATTTATTTATTTCCTTACTTTATTTTAAAGAGAAAAAAGATAAAAATAACAATGAAACAGAGTTTCAAAACAGGTTTCTAGAAGAGGAACAATATTTAATAGGTTGCATATTGTTGTCTTCATAGCAGTTATTCATGGTACAAGATACAATATCCAGATGATATTAGCACAAACCTTTCTTTCCAAAGAACTAAGAGAAACTAGTTGTATATCTACCTAGTTGCATCCTGTGTATACATATTCTTTCTTTCTTTCTTTCTTTCTTTCTTTCTTTCTTTCTTTCTTTCTCTTTTTCTTCTTCTTTCTTTCCCTCATCATAGTTTGTCTTTTCTTCTGAACAGTTTCTTCCCAATTCGCAGTATCTACTCGTACATTTTGGATCTTATTTACTCAGTCAGCTTGTCACACTGGTGAGACAATACATGTGAGGTTAACACATGTGGGTCTGACCTATTTCACTTACAAGCATGGTCTTCAGTTGCATCCATCTACCTACAAAAGCCTCCAGGCTATTATTCTTTATGGCTAGCTGAGCAGTAATCCATTATATATATTCCATTCCTGAGTTGATGGGCATTTGAGTTGTTTCCAAGATTTAGTTATTACAAATTTTGCTTCTATAAACATGAGTGCACATGTATAACTGTGATATAATGTTTTTAATTCTTCTGGGAAGATACTCAGAATGGGAATAGCTGGTTCAATTGGGACACTTAAACCTAGTTTTTTAAGGATTCCCCCACTGATTTCCACACTGGTTGCACTAGATTACATTTCACAGAGAAGGAAAAAAATTATAGCCAGTTGCTACACAGACAGAGTACTTCCATCTGAACATATAAAGAATGAAAAAAAAAGTTAGACACCCCAAATCCAAAGATGCAATCCAAAAATGTGCATCTGAGATGAATACATACTTCTTAGATGAATAAATACAAATGGCAAAGAAATACATGAAAAAATGTTAAACATGATTGATTATTTGAGAGATACAAATTAAAACATTGTTGAGATTCCATCTCATTACAGAAAAAAAGGTTATCATCAAGAAATCAACCAATAACCAATGCAGGTGTGGCTGTGTGGAAAAAGGAACTCTTTTCCACATAAGAGATTTTAAATATCAATTCCATCTCCCAAATATTTCATCAGCTGTACTTCAAACAACCCAATTATTAACAGCAAATTTTAAACACGTAATTTAACTCATCCATGTAGTTGTATTTTTGCAAAGAAGGAAGGATATAAAATGCATATTTGACTCAATATTTTTCTGACAAAATGATAAGCTCATTGTTATAAAACAATAAGGGATTTTCCCATAGATTATAAAAATTATAAAAAGTTATTCCCCCAATTATAGCAAGTTAACTTTGTTATAATGTTACTATTTTAATATTATTGTTGAATAATGATCCATTGATTTTGGCCTTAGGCAATCAATAGCATCAAATTATAAGAATTTTGCAGTTTGTAGCATATATTCAGATTTTATGATGAAATTAACTTCTTCAAACTTAATGTTTGACAGTCAGAAATGGAGTGATTGTAAATGAATAGGATATGAAAAGTTGTCTGTACTGATCATTCTCTGACATATTTCTTCCCAAAACACCCCACTCCATCAGATTCTAAATGTCTTCTCTCCCATATTTGAAAAGCAATTTCATGAAGTTCTTGAAATGTATACATCTGATGGAATAATATACTGTATTTCATTAGCAATTAAATATAATTCTGGTGGCATTCTTCCAAGAGATTTATTAAGGAACAACATGGGAATGAAAGCTTAGCAGCTTCTCCCAACAACAAAATTTAAGTGATGCTTGAAGGAGGAAATCCTTTGGCAGTTATGCACATGCTTGTGCGTTCTGATTTTCATCCTGCTCATATTTATGAGGAAAATGTTTAATCTATTTCCAAAACTTAGCAGCAATGGGAGTTTTAAGCTCTCTTTTTCAGACAGAACTTTGTTTTCCTTTTTGTTTAACCTCTCTGCTTACAATTTCCTCCCGAAATGTAAGTAGTTTCTTACTTATCTTAGTCCCAAGTCGTGCAGGAATTACAGTTTGAAAAACTTTTTAATCTGTTTGTTTTATTATAATTTCTGTGTATTTGCAAATTACAGTTTTGCAGTGCATAATAGCATTTTGTGCAAAAATAGATGACATATTGGATAGTACTCTCTTAGGCTTGTACTAGGACTGAAAATGTTCTTTTACCAAATGACACTGTATCTGTCATAAGGTCATCACATAGCACATTGTTCGTGGTTGTTCTGATTATGTTCAGATACTCATGGTATGTTGAAATACATGGGGTCATTCCATTATAATTGCCTGCCATATTGAGTACAATAACATGTCTAGAAGTTTTCAGCAGGAACCATGAGCTGTACCATGAAGCCTACATGTGTCATGTAAAATAGGAGTGGATTCTGTAAGATGGTCCAGTTGGATTCTATTACCTTAGAATTTCAAATACGGTTTAAATGGGCTCTGTTTAAGACTCATTCATACAACTTAAAACATATAATCTAAATGGAGTTTGATACTTTCTCTTCTGATACTGATGTCTCCTAAATGATTATCTTAGTCTGTTTTCTGTTGTTATGAGAGAACAAAAACACTCTTTTTTAACTTTATTAATTTTTCTATTTTAAAAAGAAAAAAGTCAGAAAAGAAAAACAAAAAGCAAAAGAGAAAAACAACAACAAACCCAAACAACAATATAGGCTTTCAAAACAGAATGAAAGAAATTTAGCAAATGTTAAGTTACATATTGTTATTTTTTTAAAGAAAGAAAGAAAAGAAAATTAAAAAAACAAAATAGAAAAATAGAAAAAGGTAGAACAATGCAGAATTTTTAAAAATTAACATCATAAAATCACTACTTGATATATTACACATTGTAATCTTGGAAATAGTTGCCAAAAATCACAAAATTGAAGCACAAAAAGTGGCTAGACACTCAAACATTGACAGTGCAAACCCTTCTGTTCAATAATCCAACAGAAATTCAGTAATATGATCATCTGTCTTACACTATACATACCGTTATACCCTTTAGAGCATTTTCCTTCCCCCTCACTTTTCCAATATGTATTATACTTTTGGATTCCATTACTGTGTCAGATTTTATTATTTTTTACACTATAGAGATAACGTGATATTTACTAATGTGAGTCTCACTTATTTCACTTAAGAGGATATTCTCAAGTTGACTCCATTTACTTATAAAGGCTCAAGATCATCCATTTTACAGCTGAGTAATATTCCATTGTGTAAAAATACCACATTTTTTTCATCCACTCTGCAGTTGATGGACATTTTGGTTGTTTCCAAGATTTACCGGTCACAAATTGTGCTACTATGAACATGGGTGCACATATATCTCTGTGACATGATCTTTTCAATTTTTCTGGGAAAGTACCCAGGAGGGGAATAGCTGGATTGAATGGAATTTCCAATCCTACTTTTTCTGAGGAATCTCCATACTGATTTCCACAGTGGTTGCACCAGTCTGCACTCCCACCAAGAGTGGAGAAGTGTTCCTTCTTCCCGCATCCTCACCAACATTTGTTATCCGTTGTTTTCTTGATGGTGGCCATTCTTTCAGGGATGAGATGAAATCTCAATGCTGTTTTAATTTGCATTACTCCAATGACCAGTGATGGTGAACATTTCCTTATATGTTTATTTATCATTTGTATGTCTTCATCTGAGAACTGTATGTTCATCTCTGATGCTCATTTTTGGAGAGGGCCTTTGAATTTGGGGGTTTGATGTTTTTTAATTCTTTATATGTGGATATAAGCCCTTTGACTGAGGGATTGTTGGCAAAAATTCTTTCTCTTTCTTTGGGTTTTCTTTTCACTCTGTTAATAATTTCTTTTGAAGAAACTTTTTAGTAATGAGATCACAGTTGTTGATTCTTTGAAGTAGTTCCCATGAGGTTTGTGTTTTATTCATGAATTTTCTGTCTATCCCTTTGTGTCCAAGATTTCTACCTACCTTGTCCGCTAGTAGATTTAGTATTTCCATTTTAACATTTAGATCCTTGATGCATTTTAACTTTAGTTTAGTTTAGACATGGGTCTATTTTCAATCTTCAGCATATGGAAAGCCAATTTTTCCTCACCATTTATTAAAAAGACTATCTTTTCTCCCATGAACATGTTTAACCACTGTGTCAAATATAAAGTGGCTGAGTGTCTTTGTAATACTGTTTGTATCTTCTAATCTGTTCCATTGTTCCTCAGGTCTATTTCTTTGCCAGTATCATGATGATTTTATCACTGTGGCTTTATAGTATAGTTTCAAGTCAGGAATTGAGATGCCTCCTGTCTTGCCTTTGTTGCCCAGAATTGCCTTTGATAGTCTAGGTTATTTCTGTTTCCAAATGAATTTTAGGAATATTTTCTCTAGATCTGTAAGGTATGTTAGTGGCATTTTGACTGGGATTGCAATGAATCTATATGGGACTATGGCCATTTTCACAATGTTGGTTCTTCCTAACCAAAAGAAAGGAATATCCTTCCATTTTCTAGTATCATCCTCAATCTCTCCTTTTTAGAGTAGAATAATATTCATCATATAGATCTTTTACATTCTTGGTTAGGTTGATTCCTAACTATCTCATTTTTTAGATGCTATTGTGAAATTGCAATATTTCATAATTTCTCTCTCAGTGAGTTTTTTGTTTATGTACAGGAATGCTATTGATTTTTCAGTGTTGACTTTGTATCCAGCTATGCTGCTGAATTTATTACCTCTATTAGACTTTTAATGGAGTTTTTGGGGTCTCCTATGTAGAGTATCATGTCATCTGCAAATAATGATAATTTAACTTCTTCATTTCCTATTTTTATTCCTTTTATTTCTCCTTCTTGTCTGATTGCTCTGACTAATATTTCTAGAATTATATCAAATAGGAGTGGTGATAGTGGACAACCTTGTTTTATTCCTGATTTTAGAGTAAAAGCTTTCAGTTTTTGTCCATTTAGTATAATGTTGGCTGTTGGTTTGTCATAAATGGCCTTTATGAAGTTGAGGTACATAGCGTCTTTCTGCATTTCTGTAGGGTTTTTATCATGAACAGGTGTTGGACTTTATCAAAAGCTTTTTCTGTGCCTATGGAGATGATCATGTGATTTTTATTTTTGACTCTGGTGATGTGGTGTATTACATTTATTGATTTGCATATGTTGAATCATCCCTGCATTTCTGCAATAAAACTGACTTGCTTGAGATACATAATCTTCCTGATGATTTGCTACATTCTATTTGCAAATATTTTATTGAGAATCTTTAATCTTTGCATCAATGTTCATTAATAAGATTGGTATATAGTTTATCCTCTTTGGTTGGGTCTTTCTCTGGGTTTAATATCAGAGTGATACTTACCTCCAAGAATGAGTTGGTGGAGGACTGCTTCTCTTTCAATTTCATTGAAGAGTTAATGGAGTATTTGCATTAAATCTTCTCTAAATTTCTTATAGAATTCAGCTGTGAATGCCTCAGGACCTGGGATTTTCTTTGTTGGTAAATTTTTAATCATGTTTTCAATTTCTATAGCTGATAGTAGGTTATTCAAAATTGTTGTATCTTCTTGATTGAGCTTTGGTAGTTCATATGTTTCTAGAAATCTGTCCATTTCCTCTGTGTTCTCCACCCTATGTGAGTAGGGTATATCAAAGTAGGTGTTCATGATCATTTGAATTTCCATGGGATCTGCAGTAATTTCCCTCTTTTCAGGCCTTATTGCATGGATTTGAGGTTTTTCTTTATTTTTCTAGGTAAGGTTGGCTAGAAGCTTATCAATTTTGTTTATTCTCTCAAAAAAACCTGCTCTTTGATTCATTAATTCTTTGTATTTCTTTTTTTTATTTAAAGAAAAAAATTTTGAAAGAGGGTAGAAATAATACAAAATCTCAAAAACAAAACAAAACAAAAATAGTAACCAGTAAGAAATCACTAGTTGATAATTACATATTTTCCTCTTTGAAGTAGTTGTTCAAGTTACAAAAGTAAAGCCTACAAAGTGGACATTCCAACAGTGAGGCTGCAATCAGTTTTGTTCATCCATCCAACTAAAACTTTAGCAACATGGTTATTAATCCCACACACTTAAACATATATGCAGTTATAGCTTTTAGAATACTTTCTTTTCCTCTCTTTTTCTTTTAATTGCATTAATCTCTGCCCTACCCTTTTCAATTTCCTGTCTTCCATGAGCTTTGGGTTTGACTTGCTCTTCCTTTTCTAGAAACTTGAGATGTACATTAGGTTATTTATTTGTGTTCATTCTGTTTTATTAATGTGACAATTTATTGCTATATATTTCCCTTTTAGAACTGCTTTCATTGCATCCCATAGGCTACAGTATGTTGTATCTGTATTTTCATTGTATTGTAGGTATTTTTTTATTTCTTCTTTAATTTCATCTGTAACACATTGGTTGTTCAGAAGGTTGTTACTTAATTTCCATGTATTATGCAGGTTTTGCAGGTTTTTGCCATTGATTTCCAATTTTGGTGCACTATGTTGAGATATTATGCATGAGATGATTTTGCTCCCTTTGCATTTACTTCACAATGTTTAATGAGTTAATATATGGTCTATTTTGGAAAATGTCCCATGTGCAGCTGAGAAGAATGTCTATTCTGGTATGGTTGGGTGGAACAGTCCGCCAACATCCATTAGGTACATTTGCTCACAGATATGATTAAGTTCTGCTATTTATTTGCTGACTTTTCATCTATCTAGTTGATCTATCTCTTTGTGACAGTGGGGTGTTAAGGTCTCCTATTACAATTGTGTTCTTGTGTATTAAGTTTTTCATGTCCATTTGTCTTATATAGTTGGGTGCTGCAGTATTTGTTGCATATGTATTTATAATTGTTAGTTCTTCTTTTATAGTTTTCCATTTACAAGTATCTAGTGGCTTTCTTTATCTCTTTTAATTCTTTTAGGTCTGAAGTTCACTTTGTCTGCAAACAGAATAGCCACCCTTGCTTTTTTCTGGGTTCTGTTGTGTTCTGTTGAATGGAACACTGTTTTCCAACCTTTTAATATATGAGTTTCTTTTTGAGTCAGATGTGTTTCTTGTATATAACTTATTGTGGGATCCTGTTTCTTGATCCACTCTGTCAACCTGTTTCTTTTGACAGGTGAATTGAGGCCATTTCCATTTATCGATATCACTGATATGTACTGGCTTGATTTTGCTGTGTTCCATTCCTGTTGTTGGTTTCCCACTTTTCTCCCTTGTTTAATTTTTTGTACAGCCTGATGGTTTCTTTCTGTTCTGGAGATTGTGGTCATTTTTATCTCTTTCTAATATGTCTTTCAATACTCTTTCTAGAGTTGGTTTGGTGGACATGAATTTCTTCAGTTGTTCTTTTCATGGGAGTATCTTATTTCTCCACTAAATTTGAAAGAAAGTTTTGCTGGGTACACCAGTCTGGGTTGAAAGTTGCTTTCCTTTAGGGCTTCAAATACTTCACTCCAAGCTCACCTTAACCTGAATGTTCCTGCTAAAAAGACTGCTGTAATTCTAATAGGCTTTCCTTGATAGATGAGTTGTGTCTTTTCTCTAACAGGTTTTAGTATTCTGTTTTATGTTGCATGTCTGGGATCTTAATTATTATATGCATGAGTGTAAATTAATGCTGATTGTGACTGTTTGGCATTGTAAATGCCTCATTTATTTGTATATCAGATTTTTCCCCCATGTTTGGGAAATTTTCTGCTATTACTTCTGTGAATATTTTAGTTATGTCCTTTGCATTGTCTCCTGCATCTTCACTGATGCCTACTAATATTACATTGCTTCTCTTGGCATCACCTTGCAGCTGCTGGATTGTCATTTCATGCTGCTTTGTTGTTTTTATAAGTTCTACCTCCCTTCATGATCACTGTCTGTGATCCTGTCCTCAAGGTCTGAAATTCTATCCTCAGCTTCATTTAAATGTTTTTGCTAGATTTCAATAGAATTTTTTGTTTCTTGGATATCTCTTGAATTTTTTTCATGGATTCTGCTTTTTTTTTACATTGTCCATTCAAAGTTTTAATCAATTTCCCATGCTCCTATATTTTTTTTATCTATTTCTTCTCTAGCTATGTTGAGCAAATCATTTATGAAGGTTGTTATTTATGTCTTTATGTAAGACATTATTTCTAATTTGATTTCCTCTATAGCCTCATGGATTTGGTTTTTTTACTTTATTTGCTATCTTTTCAGAGATTTCTGGTGTATGACTTTTAAAGTCCTCCATTTCACTGTCACCTGTTCTTGCTCCTGATGGACTAGATGTTTAACATTGCATTTTAATGTTTTGTTTTGTCATTTTCACCTTTGCAGCCAATAACTGGTTATTCAATCCAATAGTCACAACTGTTGCCAGTGTTTCTTCTAGGGTCCTACTGTGTGGTTTATGTCTACCCAATTGTTGGGTACATAGTGATTGGAACCTGTTGGGGTCCTCTTCTGGGTGAGGGGCCATCAAGTCTCCTGTCAAACCAGCAGGGCCAATCCACTGCATTCAATGTTCTGGGAGGGAGAGTGGGAGCTACATATTCATAGCAGTTCTTGGTTTAAGAGATGGAGAGGGTAGTCAAGGGCATTGGGCAGATCCAGGGTGGGTGTGGCTGTACTCTGGGTCGCACATGGGCAGAGTGCACTGGGCAGTAGGTGAGGCAGTTGTCAGAGCTAGGGTGGGGCCTGGTGGTCATCCTCCAGGGCTTTGCACTGGGGGAGCCTGTCAGGTGTGGCTTGGCAGCCTGAGCCAGGGTGGGGTATGGTGGTCATCCTCTGGGCCTGTGAGCATGAGGGGCATAGAAGGGTGCAGTATCTGCTTAGTGGCCCTAGCTGGCATGGAGAATGGCAGCCACCCTCTGGGCTGGCAGGTGAGGGTAGGGCCCCTGGGCGCAGGTTTGACTCAGCGCCCCAAGCTGGGGTGGAGCACAGCAGTTGTCCTCTGGGCCTGTGTCTCCAAACACTCTTCTTAGCTTCATTGCTCTCCATGTTAAGGAGTCCATAGCATGAGGTCTTCCTGCTATTTTAATTCATTGTAGAAAATGGAAAGCCCAATGAATGAATGCAGAAAAGATAAAACAAGAGGGGCTTATTGTTCTCTTCAAAGTTCCAAGAACAGGTAATCTCTTAAGGCTAGGAATTTACACCCACAGGAAAAACCTTAATTCTTCTTAATGACCTAATAACTTTTATCAGTGAATATTAGTTGCACTAAACATTGGGCTATATGGTGACATCTCCATTCTTACATCCTTTGATCCTCTCTATACTTCCATTAACCTCCCTCACTCTCTCCACTCCACACTGCATTCCTCTTCTCTAATGGCTCCCATTGTATTTTATGTTTTCTTTTCCTCTGGAGACTCCATACATTAGAAAGAGCATGCAATCCTTGACTTTTAGTCTGGTTTATTTTGCTTAATATCAGGATCTCAAAGTTCATCCATTTTCCTGCAACTGACATATTTTTCTACTTTGTTGCTGAGTAACACTCCATTGATTACTGTAGTGCAGCCTGGGTGCCTCCTAACAGTTGACCTAATCACTGTGTAAGAATTATACCATCTATCAACATTTTTACATTAAGAATCAGGTTTCATTGAGAGTTTTAGTAGGAACATACATGGAATGATAGGAAGAGCTTTATTTCTTTTTCCTGAGTCTTTTTTTTACTAAACTTGAAAACAATCACTTTTTTAGTCATGCATTATATTTTCACTTTTTAATTAAGTTGCCCTGAGTTAAAGCCAGAGTGCTTATATTATGTGCATATAAAAAAAGATCATTTTGGTATGCATTACCATTAAAATTATTTTGTGAATTACTCATTTTATATCAATTTTGATACCCTTAGAAACAAGTCTACATTTCTTTTGCTTTTGTCTTCATATTTCCTTTGGCCAAATTTTTAGATCTATTGAACATCTACCAAAAGAAGACCTTTGGTTAAAATTTAGCTGTGTATTTTGTCTTTATATTTTTCATTTAGAAATTATTGTTACTTTGTATGAGGAAACCACCACTCATATTTGTAAACACTTCTGATAGATCATAAATATTCCTTCTACTATTCAAGAAAGTATTAAATTTCAAGTAGTTTCCTTAACATCAAAGGCAACTCTTTTTTTTCATGTTATCACTAAATTACTGTGTGTTTCTTTTTTCATATGTATATACGTACATATAGTTCACAAAAGTGCCTATAGTATCGATATTTACTTTTGCATCTTCAAGGAGTAGAATGCTGAGATAGCAAGCAGTATGCAGAAAAATTTGTAGAGCTGTTCTCAAGACATACAGATCACTAACATGGCAGAAGGAGTAGGTTAGTAATGCATTCAGGACAAAGATTTCTACTGATTTTGCAGAACATACAGGAACTGCCATGACACTTGTATTTTACTCACTTCTAGTTAGAGACAGAGGGCTTGGTAACCTCACTTAATTAGATGTAAAGTGTAGGCTCTGAAATTTGGGAGAATACTTTTGAGAGAAAAAGCTTTTTAAACTAAAGATAATTCTCTTCCTCATTTAAATTTTCCCTCAGTTAGTTCTCTGATTTTAACTGAAGATAATTCTCTCCCTAGGTGCCACTAAAATCTACTTGAATTCAATTGCTTGCGTTATAAATTTTAGGAACACCTACTAAGACTCCCGTCTAGGACTTTTAATAAGAAATCATACAAAAAGATAAAATTGGTTTAACAGGTTATAGACATTTTAATGGGTTAAGTTATATCTCCCCATCCAAATGCATATGTTGAGGTCCCAACTCCATGGTAATCTATTTAAGAGAGAAGATTTTTAAAGATGTTATTAAGTTAAAGTGACGCCCTTGGAGTAGGATCCCAACTCAGTAAGACTGGAGCCCTTATCACAAGATAAAATTTGAATACACAGAAATGAACAAGGGAAATGACCATGTGAAAAAGAAATGATAATGTGGGCATCTGAATGCAAAGGAAAAAGACACTAGCAAGAACCAAACCCTTTGGTATCGTGATGCTAAACTTGCAGTGCCTAGAATAATGAAGAAATACTGTTGTATAAGCTGCCTGCCTTGTGGTTGACTTGTCAGCCTTAGTAAACTATGAGGCCTCTTGGTGGCAGCTGGCATTAAGTTCCATTTGAGCATCCTTTTCTGCATTCACTTATGGATTGCAGGCTCCTTTCTCTTCTCCACTATGCTGGGGCAGGTGGCCCATAGGGAAGGGTAAGCAGCAGAATTTAACTAACGTAATTTCTTCTACCACTTAGACCTGCTAACTTAGAGGAAAAAAATTTTCAAAAATTCATTCTTTAACATTAACATATAGTTGAAATGTTAACAAAGTTTCATCATATTCTCCTTCCATGAAATATATAAAACATAATACTACAAAACCATACTATAACTATTCAAGCTCATTATTTATTCTAAAATGAGAGGAATATGCACTATTTTTAAAGAAAACAAGTGATTTATGGAATGAAATAACTTTTAGTCATTGCCTCTATTTGTTTCCAAAACAATTTGGTTAATTGACAAGACTCAATGGGAGGAAGAATGGAATATCTTCAAATTTTATTAGAAACTGATGAATGAATGAAGAAACAGTTAAATGCATTATGCTCACTCTAGTATGTCAACATCCTAGCATCAGCATTCTATTTTGAACTGTATAATCATAAATAACTCTTTTATCCTTGTACAATTTAGTTTTTATTATTTATCCCAGATCTTGTATTGTTCATTGCTTTAAAAATGGAGAAATTAATTATCTGTATCCTTAAGAATTTATATAGAAGCAGTTGTGTTGAAAAATGCAGATTTAATAACCTATAAGATATATGGTTTTTAAAAAGTACCAAGTACAAAGACAGAAAAACAGAAAAAGAAGAAATCAGAATGTTTTCTACTTTTTAACTCCAAATATTCACCCTAGTCTGTCAAAATATTTAGGCTGGCACATTAGTTAGTATTCAAAATAACTGTATCAGAGATGATGATTGTGTAAAATTTCTCTATTACACTTGGCATCTAAATGTTGGTTCATGTAGATTGAAAAATTAATTTGTATCAGTATACAAGTTATTTAATATTTCTTTTGTGCTTTTGAATATATTCTAAGAACTGTGAACTTGAACTGCTGCAAAGAACAAAACCAAAGGCACAGTTATTCAGTGAAATGGTAATCTAAGGTTTGATTCTAATATGTGAATACAAAAAGAAAACATTTTTACAGTTTAGACTGAATGTGGCTCTTAAACTTCATGAATAAAAGGAAGGCGACTGGATCATGAGAGCATTCCAACCGACTCACGCTTAGGAGGTGGGAGGTAACTGGAAGAGGGGGTCACTGTGGGGTGATCGGAAAGGTCTATCTGTCTTCCCAGCTTCCACTTTGAGGTTCTCTGCTTCTGGGACACCATTGTGTGAGCTGCTGTCCTCTGCCATGACCCTGTGCCATGCCATTTTGGAGCTGCCTAATGGCTATTGAAATGTGAACCTCTCTTCGAATTGCATATGTCAGGTGTTTTGCTCTAGTAATGAAGGAGAAGCATGATCCATGCTATCAGACCCTGGCATGTGCATGGAAGGCTTAGGCTAGTTCTAGGAGGGTAGACAAAAATGTGCACTGCCAAGTTGTCTTGTCACTGCCTGCTAATAATTATATACCTGTTTATTTCCCATTGAATATGAACTCTTATTAGTATATTTGAAAGTTTGCAAAAAAGCATTTAACTAAATGTGTGACGGTCTAAAGAAATCTTTTTTATAAATATTTATGATTTTCTCGGCAGATTATCATGTCTTAGAGAAGTCAGACAAATCTCTGTAGACAGTAAAAGCAGTCTTGGGAAACAATGTAGAAACGTCTGTTCCACTGGGGTAACAATAATTTCCTTACTTGCTGATAAAATACTAGATGGCATGTATGGGAAAGTCTTTTCCAGGAGCTTCTCTTCCCTTACTCCTTCACTTTGGCAGTTATGTATCTTTATCTTTGCCTCATTGTTTGCTCACACCCGTAGGTTATGCCACCATGCTTAGCATACACTGCACACTGCAGACTTCAGCTCATGTATATTTATGATAGCCACAGTGTGCACCTTAGAGATTTCACTGTGCTCCTGACAATTCTATAAATTTTCTTGAATATCCTCCATGACTTCAAAATAAACAAATCAGAGAATCTGTCCTACCCCACCCCACCTTCCACAATGCAATTTTTTTCAAGGTCTTTTTTAGTAAATTCCCCATTAATGTGATAATAGAAATATGGGAATCATCTTTGACATTAGGCTACTCTGTTACAAATGTGTAAGTTGTATAATGGCTCAAAAGTGTACTTACCTTCCACAAAATAGGCAAAAGGTAGATATTCCCAGCCAAGGTGTCATTTCCTCTTCCATGGTTATTTATCAGCATTAGCTCCATCCATACCTTGGCATTATCTGCATACAGATGACAGCAGTAAAAAGAAAGTACAGAGGAAGCATAGATTACTGGAAAGGCCTTACATTTCTTTTGCTTATACCCCATTTGTAGGAAATAAACACATCTGTTCCTGGAGGACTACATGTTGAAAGGTCAGTTGTTATTTCTTAACCATTTTCTTGTCCTCTACTAAGTTTTTGTACTTAAAAGCAATAGGGGATTACAAACTATGTTATATTTCATTGCACAAATATGCCTAACACATTTTAGAATGCAATACAAATTCAGAATATATGTATAGCTATTGTTCAACACACTTTATTGGTTCCACAATTGTTAAGTTTCTACTTTTTATTTTAAAGAGAAGAAGAAAAATAGAAATAATGCTTCAAATCAGGCTAATCTACAATAGAGAAATGCCATGGGATCTGAGATCTAAGGATATATTAATTAATTTTCATGAACCTTTTATGATAAAGGACAAAGATCAGATTTAAAGAGGAAACACACATACCTTAAATTGTATTATTGTGTTCTATGGGCAAAAAGTTCAGGGGATGTGTGTGCAAAAGAGTGATAGAACCCGGCTTGTCTTAGGACAGAGTGCTTCCATCTATGAAAGACTTGTTAATTAGTGGAATCAGTGAACTCTTAGTGGAGGGTGGGTGACTGAATTGTCTGAAGCACATTATTAGAGGAGATACAGAGAAGTTTAGTAGATTATTGTCCAGTGGAGTATATATGTGCCAGTTTTGACAGTTCTCATTTTTCTGATTACAAGTGTTAAAGCCAGAGGTTTTGGTGATAATAAAACATCACTGAAGTTTTTCTGGGTTACCTTAAACCCTGTTTAAGAGGAAACAATTACAAGAGTTAAATATATTGTGATTACTCAATTCTCATAGTTAAATTAGCTTCTGGATTATTTTCTTCACAACTCCTCACTTCAGTTCTCATTTTGTGAACATGATTATTGTGGTAACAAAAAATAAAGCTCTGGAGGAAAGAGATAATCTTTCTTATGCCTACTTTATTCTAGGGCCTATATGTTTTAAGAGGAATAAACCAATAGACACAAAGCAGCTATTTAAACTAATGAGCCCTGGAAAATATGGTCTAAATATATATCTTTATATCTACAAAAATTGAAAATAATTATACTCAAATGCCCTTAAAAATAAATTACTAAAATCTTAACATGGATGTAATTTCCTTTTTAATCTTACTTAAATTGTGAAATGTTTCCATTCAGAAGTAAATGTATATTCATATATTTTATTAAAAAGCATTTTGAGAGAAGACAGATTCTAGTGTGACTAGCACTTTGAATTTAATGAGAACATGGAGCACAAACTGAAATATAACACTTATCATACACACAATTAAGCTATGTGTGTAAACAAAAATTTTAAGTGAACATCTCAGTAAATACAGTAGATATAAAAGAAAGGAATCCAGGGTAAAATTACATCTTCAATGATTAAGACAACTTCTTAAGCACCAGTTTTCTCATTTATATATTAAGAACTGTTCCTGAAAGATTTTAATACTTTCTAGAAAACTAGCTCAGAGCTTTAGGTATGTTTGTACTTACTATTAAATAATTTTCCAAAAGAATTTTTAAATATCTGGCATTTAGCTTAGTTTTCTTTGACTGACATAATCTAACTCCAACATAATAATCTCAGTTTCAACCTTCAAATAGTTCATGAAATAATTAACTTTTAAAAATCATATCATAGATACAGAAAAGTGTACTAAAATATACAATTAAATGAATTTTTCATAGTCAAATATCAATGTAATCAGCAATTAGAGTGAGAAAAATAACTAAATAACTCCTAATAACCACCTCATAAAATGAAACAGATTATATTGACAAACATAAATGCCTTTTATTTAAATTTGTATGGATATAATCATATTGCTATTTATAAAATTTTTGTCTGTATATTTTTTCCTTCATATTTAGTTTGTGAATTTCATCCATGTTGTTTTTTACATTTGTTGGATGTGTATTATTTTATTCAAGCACAAACCCAATATTATGTTCTCTGATGTTAATGGAATTTGGGATTATTTATAACAGACACTTTTATAGTGATCCTATGAACATTCTTGTGTGCATGTATATTAAGTGACTGCATAGACAAAAATTATTTTCTTGCACCCTAGCTAAATGCCATAAGAAATAATTTTAAAACTTTCCATTGTCATGTTAGTTGGGAAATTCCCAGTTACTCTGTATTTTCACCAGTATTGGTTATGCAATCATTTTAATGAGGGTATGTTGAAGAATAATGATGCTAAATACCTTTCATAATCTTGGCAGTCATCCAAGTAACTTCCTCTTAAAAAGCTTATGCAAAATTTGGGTTACTTTGATTGCATTTGTCTTTTCTATTATTATTGATTTGGGGAGTTCTTCCTAAATTCTAGATACAAAATTTTTGTTTCCTAAGTTATAAATACAGAATTTTTATCTGTATCAAAATATTTTTCTCACAACCTATGGCTTGATTTTCATATGTGAATTTTGTCTTTTGATAAAAAAAGAAGTGTTCTAAGTAAATGACTTGAATTTTCCTTAAGGATAAAAGATTAAATATCAGATTGGAGATACTGTCTGCCTATTCATAGTCAAAAAGTATCCCTCTTCATTTGCCTATGTAGGCTTTATGTAAGTCCTTCTTGTAGAATGTTTATAAGTTTCATTTGTTTGTAAGTCCAACAAAGTGAATCTTACCCACCCTTGACACAAATGTACAACATAAAGCACTTTACACTACACACACAAAAATACAATAGAGTATTTTTATTTTAACAGTTACCATGAGCACACAAAAGCACACCTGTGGCAATGTCTGGCACACATGTTCACTACTGCTGGGATTTGTCCATATCTGTGAAAGTTCATAATTTGTAGGTTTAACCACCACATTTATACCATTACTGAGGGAGCCATTATAATCTGAGCATTACAGGGAACACTAAACAAATGGTATTCAACAATGGGTCATGAGATTAACAGAAGTCACATAGTTACATATAGTCACAGCACAGGGCAGAGATCATGCCACACACTCACACATGGATATTTCACTGGATCAGAAAACACAGTTGGGCATAAGGGCATCAGGCTTACTGATACCAGGAAGGCAAATGGACTCTGATCACAGTGAGGAAATCTAAATAGCTGATCATTTGTGGGATGATAGGAAACTGAAAAACCTTACTCAGGAAAAGGCAAGAATCACACCTAATTTTCTTCCAAAAGAAGGTTGTTTGGGGCCCGCCCTGCCACCTGGAACTCAGTGCAGGCCCACCTCAGGCGTAGGCTACCCGGAAACTCCACCAAGAGCCTGCCCTGCCACCTGGAACTCAGCACAAGCCTGCCTCAGGGCAAGGCTCCCCGGAACATCCACCGAGGGCCCGCCCTGCCACCAGGAACTCAGTGCAAGCCTGCCTCAGGGGTAGACTACCCAGGAACCTCCACATTAGGCCTGCCCTGCCACCAGGAATATTGAGAAGGCCCACCCAAGACTGAAAACTGCCATAGATGGAAAACTGCCCTAGACCACTACAGATGGGCCAGCCCTCTCACCTGGAACATCAGAAGATCTCAGCAGGATCCACTTAGTGTGAGAAAATTTGGTACTTTGCTCCCATGTGGCAAACTTTGGACTAGACCGGATTGACTGTATCAATGTGGTAAGTATACCCCTAAAATAGAGGTGTACAGGGGATAAATAGGGCCAGTAGTAAAACACCCTCCAACTAACTATAAGACTTTGGTGTATCTGAAAAGAGTGTGTGTGATCCCCTACTACACATAGAAAACACCAGGCAGAGTGAAAATGACAAAATGAAAAAAGCAAAATGCAGTCTCAAACATATAGCTCACCAGAAGCAAGTATAGGAGACATTGAAATAGAGGACCCAAAAAGTAACACACCGGGAATCTCTGAAAAGATAGTGAGTGAAATAAAAAAAAAATGAATAAGGCTATAGAGGAAATCAAATTAGAAGTAGTCTCCCATGTAAAGATAAAAATAACAATTCTAGTAAAGGGGTTGTTGAATGCAGCTAAAGAAGAACTAGAGAAAAAAGTACATGAGCATGGGAAACTGATTGAAACTTTGAATGAACAATATGGAAAACAAGCAGAATTCATGAAACAAACTCAAAGAAACTCTAAGAAAGAAAAAATTCTACTGAAAGCATGCAAAACCGCCTAAAGGAAGATGAGGATAGGATTTCAGACCTTGAGGACAAGATCAAAGTTAGTGATCAGGAAAGCATAGAACTTTTAAAAATAACAAAGCAGCATGAAATGACAATCCAGAAGCTTCATGATGATGTCAAGAGCAACACTATAAGAATAATGGGCATTAGCAAAGATACAGGTGTGCAGGCAAATGACATAGGTAAAGTATTTGCAGAAATAATAAGAGAAAATTTCCCAAACGTGGGGAAAGAATCTGATATGCAGATAATTGAGGCATATAGAACACCAAACAGTCACAATCAACATAAATACACACCCAGACACATAATAATTAAGATCTCAGACATACAACATAAAGACAGAATAATAAAAGATGTCAGAGAAAAGACACAACTCACCTATCAAGGAAAGCCCATTAGAATCATGGCAGACTTTTCAGCACAAACCCTCAAGTCAAGAAGAGCTTGGAGTGAGATATTTCAAGCCCTGAAAGAAAACAACCTTCAGCCCAGACTGATGTACCCAGCAAAACGTTCATTCAAATTTAATGGAGAAACAAGATACTTCCATGACAAAGAACAACTGAAGAAATTTTCATGTCCACCAAACCAACCCAAGAAAGAGCACTGAAAGACATACAAGACAGAGATAAAAATGACCACAATCCCAAAAACAACAGAAAGAAACCTCCAGGTAGGATAAGCAATTAAATAAGAGGAAAATCAGAAAGAAACAACTGGAACATAACATGGCAAAGTCGAGCCAGTACATATCAGTGATATCCATAAATATAAATGGCCTCAATTCACCTATAAAAATAAATAGATTGACAGAATGGATCAAGAAACAGGACCCCACAGTATGCTGTATACAAGAAACACATCTGAACTAAAAGGAAACTCATAGATTAAAAGTCAAAGGATGGAAAACAGTATTTCAATGCAACAGGAACCAAGAAACAAGCAGGGGTAGCTATTCTATTTGCAGACAATGTGAACTTCAAACTTAAAATGATTAAAAGAGATAGAGAAGGTCAATACATACTTGTTAGTGGTAAAATTGAAGAGGAAGAATTAACAATTATAAATATATATGTGCCAAATGAAGGAGCACCCAACTACATAAAACAGATACTAATGGACATGAAAAACCAAATACACAAGAAAACAATTATAACAGGAGCTCTTAATAGCCCATTGTCACAAAGAGATAAATCAACTAGACAAAAAGTCGCCAAAGAAATAACAGAACTGAATCATACCTGTGAGCAATTGGACCTAGTAGATGTTTACAGAGTATTCCACCCAACCACATCAGAATACACATTCTTCTCAGCTGCACATGGGACATTCTCCAAAATAGACCATATATTATCCCATAAAATATTCTTAAGTAAATGCAAATGTATTGAAATCATACCATGCATAATATCTGACCATAGTACACTGAAATTGGAAATTAATGGCAAAAGAAATTGTAAAACCTGCATAAATACATGGAAATGAAATAACAGCCTTTTGAACAACCAGTGGGCTAAAGATGAAATTAAAGAAGAAATAAAACAATACCTATAATTCAATGAAAATATAGAAACAACATACTGTAATCTGTGGGATGCAATGAAAGCAGTCTTAAGAGGAAAATATATAGCAAGAAACTGTCATATCAAGAAAACAGAATGAGCACAAATAAATAACCTAATGCTCCATCTCAAGCTTCTAGAAAAAGAAGAGCAAGCTAAACCCAAAGCTCATACAAGAGAAGAAATTGTAAAAAATGGGCATCTGAGATGAACACACAGTTCTCAGAGAAAGATATACAAATGGCAAATAAATACATGAAGAAATGTTCACCATCACTGGTCATTCGAGAAATGCAAATTAAAACAGCATTGAGATTCCACCTTACTCCAGAAAGAATAGCTGCCATCAAGAAATCAACTGATAGTAAATGTTGGCGAGGCTGTGGGGAAAAAGGAACACTGCTCCATTGTTGGTGGGAATGTAGACGGTGCAACCATTATGGAAATCCATATGGAGAATTCTCAGAAGACTAAGATTGGAAGCCCCATTCAATCCAGCTATTCCCCTTCTGGGTATTTTCCCCAAAGAACTGAAAAGTTCACATCACAGTGATATATGCTCACCCATGTTCATAGCTGCACAATTTGTGATAGCTAAATCCTGGAAACAACCAAGATTCCCATTAACTGCAGAGTGGATGAAAAAGATGTGATATTTTTATACAATGGAATATTACTCAGCTATAAAAAAGGATGACCTTGAGGCATTCATAGGCAAATGGAGACAACTTGAGACTATCTTCATTAGAGAAATAAATAAGAATCATGTTTATAAATATCACATTGTGTCTCTAGTGTAAAAAGTAAATAAGAACTACAAGAGTAGTAAAACCAAAATGTGTAATGCTATTGTAAAAAAGAGAGGAAAAGAAAGTGCTCTAAGGGATATAACTGCATGTATGTTTGAGTGTGTAAAATAGATGACCATATTGCTGAATCTTTGTTGGATCTTTTAGCAGAACTATTTGTACTCTGACTGTTTGAATATTTACTATGTATCCTTTAACTTTGTAACTTGAACAACTACATCCAGGATGACAGTATGTAATTCATAAATTACTGATTTCTTAGTGGGTTTTTTTTCTCATTCTCCTTTTTCTTTCTTTCTTTTAGAATTCTGCATTGTTGCTACCCTTTTTTCTGTTTTTTTTCTTCTCTTTAAATAAAATTTTTAAAATGTATAATTGCTATTGTAAAAAAAGAGGAAATAGGAAGCACTATAAAAGATATAGCTGCATGTATGTTTGGGTGTGTGGATTTCTAGGTTCTTGTTGGATTATCCAGCTGTCCCTATAATCTGGAGTCTTAAATTGGCCATAATGATTGTGGGTTTTTTCCCCCTTCTGGTGTCAGAAATTGCATGGCAAGTGCTGTGTGTTGTGTTTTTGTTTTGGTACTTACTTTCATTTCACTGACTCATATTGATCCTCATTGGGAAACTGTAGCTTTATGTTACATTTTGCAAATGGGAATGACAAATACTTTATTTTTTTATTTTACACTAATGTTTGTACTATTCATTTATAATAATTGCATATAAATTTGAAAGTTTGATTTTTCATTTTTGAAACAGGCAATTTAATATTTTAATAAGTGCTTCATAGAATTGGTAGGTTGCTTTTGAGACACTATTTTAATAGTATTATCTGTCAAGCAGTACATGATGCCATTTGATTTAACTATGCATTTTTCAATGCATTTGAGCAATGATTCCTTGTTTTCAGGGCCAAAGCCATTCACATTACTGACTATAATTAGCTCAGAAATTTGTTTCTGGATATCTTTGCAAATGGAATTGTCTGCTTATTTTTCTATTGAAAATATTCATTGATCCTCAAGAATGCAAGTGAATTTTCTGTGTATCTTGTACCGAGGAAATTTGCTGAATGTGTTTATTAGTTCTAGTACTTTATTTATGGATTTTTAAAATCTAGATTAACACTAACTATAAAAAAGTTTTCTAGTTCCTTTTTACTTTGTAGAACTATTTATTTACTTTTAATACCTAATTTTCCAGTGAAGGACTGCAAGTATATATTTAATAATAGTGAATAGAAAAGATATCCATCTTTTCTTCTTTGTTTAGAGATACAGTTTCACTTTTTCCCAATTGAGTATAATATTGGTTGTTTTTAAAATTAATTTTATGCATCATCCTTAGAACATTTGAATATTATCAAATACTTTGGGGGCATGAACTAAGATAATTTTTTAAAACATTTTTTTCTATTAATGGTGTATAGCTTTTGACTAATTTTCTTCTACTGAAATTTCTTGCATTACTAAGATGAGTATCATTTGATTATGCCAAGTAAATGTTTAATATTTGTATCTGTATTGATAGGGATATAGGCCATAGTCTTTTTCACTGAGGTATATTTGTCAGGATTTACTATTAAAGTAATATTAGTCTCATAGATCAAAGTAGAAAGTGTTCCTGTCCAACATATTTACTGAAAAAGTTTGCATAGGATTAATATTAATTGTATAAATTGTCTACAGAAATCACAAATTAAATACATATGTTTCTGGACTTTTGTCAATTGATGGATTTTTTATTATCAATTCAAAGTCTTTAGTTGTTATAGCCCGCTGAATATTTTATTTGGTTTGGAAAATTGGTGTTTTTCTTGATTTTTTTTTTGAAGAGAATTTATGTGAAGTATCATTTAACTTTTCCTTCTAAAATTTGTCTGGATGAATAACTTTTGTTATTGTTGGTTTGTTTCTATATGTATTTCATTTATCTCTGCACATGCTATATCTATATTATTTCCATCTATTGCAGTATTTGTGTTAGGTTTTTTTTTTATTGAAGGTGTGTTTTAGGGTATTTCATATTTTTAACATTGCTATTTGCAGTTTTAAACTCCCCTCAGATCACTGATTTTACCACATGTCACAAATTTTAACTTTCTTTAGAGCATCTGTGCCCTCCTTTTGCTTTCAATATCTTTGGTTAAAAAGCATAATTACTACATCCAACACATGGGTATTTATTGTAGTCTATTCTGCCAATCTTTTCTGGCTGGAAAATGTAATTCATTTATCTTTAAATAAAAAATCAACATTTCTAACTATATTTTAATTGGACTTTTATATGACTTATTACATTTTTCATCTTAATACTTTGAAACTGACATTTTTTGCCTTTGCTTAATCTTCTTTAGTACATGATTTAAATTTTATTTTCAGTTGCATTGTTTATATATATTAGCTCTTCCTAATCATCACTATGGACTATATACTCAATATTCTAATTTTCTACTGATCTAATTTTTTAAAAAATTTTATTAAAGAGAAAAAAAGAAAAAAATAAGAGTAGAAATAATACAAAATTTCAAAAAAATAAACAATAAGGAATCACTTGTTGATAAACTACATACTGTCATCTTATAGTTGCTCAATCTACTGATCTAATATGCACAGACACCAACTTATCTTTAATAGCATAAAGCATAAATCACAAATTTACATATTCCATGTTTATACATGTAAGTTATTTCATTAAATTTATATTTTAAATCACATGGAAAATAAAGGAGTTACAAACATAACTATATTTATATTGAGTTTTTTATTTAAATTTGCAGTTGTCTTCATAAAAACTTTATTATTTGATCTTCAAGTTACAGAATAATAATTTTGGTTTGGTCATTTTTTTGTAGAACGGATGAACCTACCGCAAATTTTCTGTATCTGGAAATGTCTTAATTTGTCTTTCATTGTTGAAGGACAAGTTTGCTACATAAAATTATCAAGTAACAGTTCTTATTTTTCCTTTTCAATAAATAAAATGTAGAATTCCACTTTGCACTGGTCTTTATAGATGTAATGAAACAATGTCTGTTGAACATATTCTGTATCCTTTATATGTGGCAAATCATCTTCATCTTACTGTTTGCATCTAATTTGGATTTGAGCATTTTAATTGTAATGCATCTGTGTGATAGTCTTATTTTATTTTATTTCCATGCATGCAATTCATTGATTTCCTTGGAAATGTAGATTATTCCATTGAATTTGAAAAGTTTTAGCCATTATTTTTTCAAATATTCTCTCTTCTTCTGATGTCCGTAATAATAATGTGGTTATGCTTCATGTTCCCCCATGGGCCCCCTGGGCTCCATTCTGTGTGTTTCATTATTTTTTTATTTGTGCTCTTCAGACTAGGTAATTTCATTTTCCAGTAGGTGTATTTAGCTAAATCTTTCTTCTGTCTTACCCAATCTGATGATGTAGATGTTTCAGTAATTTTTCATTTCACAATTGTATTTTTATTATTTATTTATTTTTGACTTTTTGTCATTTTGAGACAGGGTCTATTGTGCAGTTCAGGCTGGCCTTGAGTTCACTTTGTAGCCCAGGCTGGTCTCCAACATGCAACAATTGTCCTGCTTCAGCCTACAGAGTGCTGGGATTACAGGTGTGCACCACTGAGCTTGGCTTACAATTGTAGTTTTAGACTCCAGATTTTCTCTTTAGTTACTTTTATACAAATTCCATTTATTTAAATTTCCTATTTGTTCATACATCCTTCTGATGGTTTTTACTTCTCTGTTCTTTACTTTCAGCATATTTAATGTGATTATTTTAATGTCTTTTATACATAAGATCAATATTTGGGCCCTTGTCAGGACAATTTTCATCACTTTCTGTGTGTTTGTCTATGCATCTGTATGTGAGTCTGTGCAAGTATGTGTTTGGGTGTGCATGTGCACATGCATGCTTGTCTGTCTCCCTTTCTGTATCAGCTAGTTAATAGATTACACTCACTTGTTTCTTTGTATGCATGAGTGTTTTTTTGAAATTTGAACTTTTTAACATTTCATTGTGGCAATAGGATATCAGGTTTTCCCTTTCCTCCTAATTACCATGTTTATTTATGAGAGTTCCTGTCATTAATTTCACAATGTATTTTTCTCCAACTATAATTTTTATCATGTGTGTTAAATAAAGTTTCTGTGCTATTATCTGTGACTATAATTAACATTTCACTGGACAGAGAGTTTTACTTTAATGCCTGTACCTTAAAGTAACAGACAAAATAAAAAATGAAAATGTCCCTTCTCTCCAAATTCTCACAATTAACCTTATGCAGAAGGGAGCACTACAATCTTGGGCAGGTTAAAGACTCACTAACCTGTGGGAAAACTACTGAGTTATTAGGAACATTAAAATATATGAGTCCCATTTTTGGAGATCAAACTTCTTGTTACCCATTCTGGAAACAGTAATATAAACTGCCACGTAACTTTTATGTGGTGTGTCACAATTAACCAGCATTTACTCCTTCTTTATCCATGCCTCCTTTGGAGGCCACACTTACTTAGGTAGTATAAGCAAAAACATGTAAATTTCTTTGTTTCATGTTAGCATCAATATATGACAAGTGACTCAGATGAGATGTAGTGAGGATGCCATTCATTCCTTTACTGCAGTGAATCTCAGGGGCTTTCACAGAGCACTTTCAATCAAAGTGGTCCTGACTTAGTAACATTCATTTTCATAAATTTAACAGAATACTGCTGAAATCTTGTCATGGTTTCTGTCAGTGGCCCCCAGGCCTCATGCCTTTGCATCATACATTTGTAATTGGCTCATTGTCTAGCCCTTGGATTGGACATGTGAGTGCTACACTGCCCTAGGGGTGGAGCCAGGATGTGATGTAATGGCAGGAAGAAGGTGTGTGTGTGTGTGTGTGTGTGTGTGTGTGTGTGTGTGTGTGTCTTGCCGGTTTCGGCTTGCTGTTTGCAGCAGCCCTGAACTGTGACACCGTGAACCATGCCACCCTGCCTTGGAGCCAACTAACTATGGACTGAAACCTCCAAAAACTGTAAAAAATAAACCTTTCCTTTCCCAACTTTGGGCATCAGGTATTTTGTCTCAGCAACGAGCAAAAAGTAACTAAGACAAATATTATCAAACTAACATGTTTAAACTTATTAAACTCACCTTATAAAAATCTCAACTATGAATTCCAATTTATAATCCAATAATCTGAGGTCTGAGTGCCAATCATTCATGAAATCATATTTTATTTGAGAGGAAGTAAGATATTCTTGCAAATAAACACTAATTAATTCACACATTCATTGATATTTTTGAATATTTAGGTAATTTATAATACTGGGATACACTTAGATCATAATGTGACTTCTTTATTTAAACTCTGTATCAATTTGAGATTTTAAAATTCATTGCCATCAATTTAAGATATTTATTCAATTATAACAGGTCCATCCACTTTGTTAACCAATTGGGTGCTTCTCAGACAAGATTTTATCTTTAATTTTTTTATTTATTGTTATCCTAAGAAACAGAAGCAGAAAACAGGGAATATGAAATGGAAAAAGAGGTAAGACCATCAATAATTACATTGTTAAACTTACTTTTGCTCTGCATAACTAGAGATTAATTCATCTGAGAGATACCTAAGGAGTTGTATTCGAGAAATCTTAAAATTGTCATCTCCAGAGACTTATCCAACATTTCAAGTTTCTAATTTTTCAAAGACAACTCAAAGGAGCATTTCCTCAAATGCATATATCCATGTTACCACGTGAATCGAACTGGATTCACTAGGCAGCATCAGACGTATCATGAGCAAAAATATGAAATGTCACTGAGGTGACACATTGTCTGATCAGTGCTCTGGGTACTTAACTGTAGCAGAAGAACCGGAAGCAAGTGGAACACAATAGGGTATGGGACACATCCTGTCCTGTATGTGATCCGTCCTATCCTGTCATGTGACCCGTGAAAATCACTTCCATTCCAAATAAAGTGCTGTTCATCACAGAACCTTCAAAGTAGTGGTGAAGCACAGAATCTTCACAGTTCCTGATACAGGAAGAACAAGCTGGAGTTCCTTATACTGCAACAGGTGCAAGTCAGTAATTCACTTTAATCATCTCCTTTTACTGTGTCTCAGTCTAGATATCTTTCATGTGAAGTCGTTCCTTAATAGAGCAGACTTACTAGCCTTCACTTTATGGCCAATAAACAGGACTCATTACCCATGTTTTCCCTTATTGCTCTCGCCCGCTTACCATGCACTAGTTAGGAAACATCAAGAGATCAATCCTGCAAATTTCCTTTGTATTTTGATTTTTTTCTAGTTTTGTAGCAGTCTTGTCTTTCTAGATTAGAGTCAATTATTCCATCCATATCTTAATTCATTTCATTAGCTGTTAGTACACTGGCCAACATATATCACAAAGAACTATATGATAATCATAGTTTCAAGCTCCATTACTCTCAGAATGTGTAGTGTTGTAAGTGAGACCTTACACTTGAAATGTGAACCCCAATTTTACATAGCCAAAATTTCAGTACAAATGTCATAATTTCTGCAATAAACAGAGAAAAGATGATGTGAAGATTGAGCCAGGTATTCTCACATTTTGGAAACATCTCTATGTACACGATGTTGATATTAAACAGTTATCTGTAGGAGGATGCTGAATTTCAGAAGGCACATGAAATGATTGCAGCTGATGACTTTTATCAGATAATTCCATTTCTCCACTAATATTGGATGGAAATGATATAGGAAAGGACAAGTGGTCCCTGTGGACAAGTATTATAATTATATCACCTTTAGTAGGAAATGGTCTTTTGGATAGGGACTGATTTATGAAAAATCCATGTTGTTTCACTGGTCATCCTTTAAGGCATTAGATAGTGTACAGTCATTCCTCAATACCCATAAAAGATTTATCCTAGGGCCTACAGAGATTAAAGTATCCAAGTATGTTCAAGTGTTTTATACCAAATGGCATAACATTTGTATGTAACCTCTACACATCCTCCTATATATTTTAAATTTCCTCTATATGTCATAATGCCCATGTAAATTATATGTAAATGGTTATTATACCATATTGCTTAAAAATAATAGCAAGACAAAAGCACAATACATGTTCAGTATAGATGTAGCTCTTCCTGTAATTATTTTTGATCCATAGTTGGTAGATCCACTGACACAGAATTCACATATAAAGAAAGTTGATTGTTCTACTATAGAAATAACAAATATGGTAGATATAAGCACATTCTAAATTCCGATAGTTCAAAAAGTACCATATTAGTCATGTTTCTATTACTAGAACATAGGCATATACAATTTAAGAGATAAAATATTGATCTTCAGTCATCATTTAAAAGGTTTCTGTCCATGGTCAACTGGCTTCAGTGTAGAACACTGTAACAGAAGGGCATGGCAGAGGAAATCTGCTCATTTTATGCCAGCCAAGAAGCAGAGAGAGAGAGAGAGAGCACAGAAAAGCTAGAGAAAGAGGAAGGGGCAGGGGCAAGTCTGTATCCTTCAAAGGATATTTGCTCCAACTAGTTCTCATCTCATAGTCCATTCAGCTCTGAATTTAATGGAGTCAGTCATTATAGAGTTTAGTGATCTCAGAATCTTGTCACTTTCCTGTGTCCAGTTGAGAGTATTCTTAAAGTGAGATTTGAACCTGCAATATGAGTTTTTAGGTGAGGTTTTATAATTAAACTATAACAAGTACTGGCACTTAATATGTTTGGCTGGAGGTTTAAGGAGGATGCTGGCATATGGAGTTTCATCAGAGGTGATCACTTCATTAGCTTTAGTGATGGAGACAATTCTTTTGTCCAAGTTGAGAAAAAAAGACATGGGACATTTATTTGCCTTTTGTTCTTATTTTATAGTTACCACTAATTGAAGCATTCTAATTGTAAGTAATCACATCTCATTTAAGAGTACATAAACGCTATGTAGTTAATATACATTAAATTTTATTTGCAGTTATATGACATAAAATTTTGCCATTTGAAATAGAAAAACTAATTTAATTGGGTTATTTCTAAAATTGTAAAGGACAGAATCTTTTATGAAGGGCACATTCTTAGTATATAAAGTAACTTTCTTATTTATATGAATTAAAGAAAATGGTTCACTGAGAAAACATAGCAAAAACTCCTTGCTTCACTTTGAGTATGTTTCATTGAATTAGGAATCAAGTGTGCAATGATAAAAAATTAGCTTTATTCCAGAAATTTAGTTTATTAACCCATAAGACATACAGAAAACTGAGGTGCTAGTCAAAGCCAACCAAGATAAATTATTTTCAAAGGATATTTATGTTTATGGATGGTTCAAACTCTTTTGCCTAGACCATCCTCTTCATTTCAAAGAAAATACTTTCTTATTTTAACAAAGAGTGACTTTGTCTGATAAATTCTGCTGTGGTTTTCATGTTACTATCTTATTCTGTCAATCAGCTAATATTCTTCCACCAGTAGAGAAATTGGAGTTTCTGTTCTTTTGACCTTCTTTTCTAAACAGTGATTTGTTTGGAATCATTGATGAATGCTATTTCCATGATAGTCAACTTGCTAAACCTGAAGGAAATGATAGATTATGTTTATGTGCCTTCATCTATCTTCAAAATCAATCCTTAGTTTTCACAATCTTAGTTTTTCAGCCTTTTTAAAAAGTAAGAGAATCCAGTGTACAGTTTTAAATGCATGATGTATGCATGAATACATTCAGGATTCCAACTGAATATCCACATTATGTTAAATAGTATATTAAATATGTATAGTATATTAGTATAATAGTATATTAAATATGTATATTAGTATATTAAATTAAATATGTAAATAGTATATTAAATAATAGTATAGTAAATATGTTAAATAGTATATTAAATTTGTGGGTGAAACTCAGATGCAATATTTTAGAATATAGAATATGTGACAAATACTAAAAGAAAATTAGGAAAGGTGAAATATAAGGGATGATAAAGAATATCTGGGCTCTGGGATAAGTAATAATTTTAGATTCTCAGTTTATGATGTACCTCATATAGAAGGTTATATATGAACAAATGCTTGAGATTACCCTTCTATAACCAAAGAAAATCACTAGAAAAAATATTCTGAGATGAAATCATGTCTGACCTATTTGAGAAACAAAAAAATTCAAGATATTAGGAAAAGGGTAGTACAATGTGACTGAAGGTGAAAATACCGAAGTAACAGGTTACCTTTCTAGTACATCTAAGGTAAATTAACTGAAAAAGAGGAAAAGGTTGGTTTCGGCCATAGTTCAGAGCTTTTAGTCCATATTCACTTGGCCCTGTTGCCATGGGCTGTGAAAACATGGTTCAGCCTGGCGGCAGCACACAACACAAACTCTAGGAAACAAAGACAGAGGAAGAGGCCAGGGTACTAGCATGCTCTTCGAGAGCACCTTAGACCTGGACAAAACTTCTCTCCACTGTACCTCACCTCCTATGAATTTCACCATGACTCACTCGTGTCGGAGAGGGGACTAAGCCAGGGTATTTGGGGGACACACTAGATCCAAACTATAGTAAGTAGCGCTGGGCAAACGAAAGGTGACGATCAAATGTGTTTCAAAAAATAGGCTCCCATAAGTTATTTTTAGAGATTAATTATGTTGCCATAAGTCAGAGAATTAAGGACAAACTGATAAGAAACAGGGAGATCAATCTTTTGTAAAATGGAGAGGGAACCAAGAGACGGAGGGATGGGGAGAGAAAAGAGAGCCAGGGGATGAACGGAGAACTGAAATGTGCTACTTACAAGAATCGACTCTCCACAGTGAATGTAACCACTGTGCCCTTCAAATATGTACTAATGAAAACATTAGAAAGATGCATATGTGACATTTTAAAGTTCAAATTTTCACAGTTTCCTGACAAAATTCGGGGTATTTATTTCAATTCCTGTGATAAAAACTTCTCATTATGTGAGACTTTCCTACCCTTCTTTGGCAGTCTGTGGGCTCCTTCATCCCACCCGTCACAGCTCTCTAAAGATAGTGCACTTTAAGTCTTATTCCAACATCATTCTGGGTGATGAACAAATGGAATTTGCAGAGGCCAGTTAAATCTCAAAAGTAGAGACTAAAATCAACCTCAATTCAACCTAAAATTCTTATCTAGAGCAATAGAGTATGTGGAATTCTGGATCCCTTGCAAAAGGTTTCCTTCTTCCTGGAGGCATTCTATTCTCTGCAAATAAGGAGGGTACTCCCAGAAGTCTCTGAACTTGCAGGTTCACCACAGACAAGATGAACTAGATGGGACACTTATGTAAATTTTGAGGCTATCAAAGAATAAAATAGAAGACTAAATATGGAGACAAAATTTTAGCAACAAAAAAGACAAAAATAAACCATACATGTTGTTTGGACATCCAAAGACTTCCGTTTTCTTAATTGTGTTATGTTGAAGAAGGAATCACCATAACCATACAAACGCAAATATCAATTATTAGTAATGTCATAAACATATCTCATTGCTGGTACAAAATACTTGATACCATAGCTTACAGGAGCAGAGGTTTATTCTGACTCACAGGTTTCAGTCAATAGTTGGCTAGTACTAAGGCAGCAATGGCATGACAGAGAGGAACAGTGAAGGACAGATGCCCTGGTCATGGCAGCTGGGAAGCAGAGTGGGGGAAAGAGACTGGAAGAGAGAGAGTCTGAACTGTGCCGAGAGGTGTAGTGTCTCCACTGTGATTTAATCCCCTTCAAATGCCCCACCTCAAAACTCCCAAGGCTGTGTTGGAGGGATTCTGGCCCAAATCACTAAAATAATCCACTAAATAATACAATCTCAAGTCGCTCTCAACACAATCTCAAGCAGGTTAAAAAGCTATGCAACAGATTAGCCAAAGAATTACCAAGTGGCCTAAGGAGTCCCTTAGGATACAATGGAACTTTGAAGGTAGTAAAGTTGTGGGTATGAGTGGAAGCTAGACCCTGCAATACACAGAGTTGTCTCCTACACACCGATTATTCCAGGAAAAGGCAGCCATGTCAAGGGGCAGCAGTACAATTCAAGTCTCAAAATATCAATATTGGCTTAAGAATTGCAAGTTCGTAGGGATAGGTAAAATGAAGAATTGTAGGAAAATTGAAAGCATAAGATGAGTTTGTGTTGAGACTTCCAGTAGTGGGTTCACAATTTTGATCACCTATATACTTTTAAACATTTTTAATTTCCAGAAATAAACATATATATTTATTTGTGCTCATGTAGAGCATTATTTCCTTTATTCACTGAGTGATATGAACTATGGGGTTAAAGACTGACCAAGAAAGACAAAGAAAGTCACTACATCTTTGTTTAAGGAAAATTCCAAGAGGAAAAACTAACAATCATAAATACATATCACTAAATACCAGCACAAAAACTATATAACAAATAATAATAGACATGAAAAATCAAATAATCAATAGCACAGTTTTAGTGGAAAACCTCAATACTCCACTGTTAGAAGTAGATCAACTAGACAACAACATCAACAAAGAAGTATCACAGCTTAAACAAAATTTTGGACAAATGGACATAGTGGAAGTCTAGAGAGTATTACACCCAAAAACATCAAAATACAAATTCTTCTCAACTGTACATAAGACATTCTCCACATTAGACCACATACAGGCTCACAGAACATGCTTAAGGAAATACAAAGGAATTTAAAATATCCCATGCATATTATCACACCATTGTGAAATGTAATTAGAAATCAATAGCAAAAGAAACCACAAAACTATATAAATATATGGAAATGAAACAGCACCTTCCTGAACAACCAATAGATCATAGATGAAATTAAAGAATTTCTACAACTATATCACAATGTCAGTAAAACATACCTGAGCTTATGGGACATAATGACAACACCACAATGTGGGAAGTTTACAGCAGCAAACGCTCACATCTGCAAAACAGCACAGGCTCAAATAAGTAACTTAATGATGAACCTCAAACTTCTAGAAAAAAAACCAAGTAAATCATAAAATTGTATGGAGGAGGAAATTATATAGATCAAAGCAGAAATTAATGCAATTAAGACTAAGAAAACCAACACAAATGAGCAATTAATAGAATTATTGTTCTTTGAGGATTAAATAAAATTAACAAAACCCTAGGCAACCTTATCAAAAAGAGTTAAGAAAAGACCAAAGTCCATGCAATTAAGAATGAACAACAAATTCTCCAGAAATTCAGAAGATTATCAATACCTAAACAATATTCTATAACTGTACATTTTTGGAGGAAACTACTGGGGATTGAACTCATAACCTCCAACTTGCCAGGCAAGTGCTGGTGCCACTGAGCTAAACTCCCAACACCCCCAAAATAATATTCTAATAAGATGAAAAGCACAGAAGAAATTAATAGATTCCTAGATACATACGAATTGCCAAGGCTAAATCTAGATGATATAAATATTCTAAATATCCAGTATCAGTAAGTGAAATTGAAGGACTTGAAAACCTACCAACAAAGATACACTCATGTCCTAAATATTTCACTGATGAATTCTACAAGACATTTAGAGAATAGATAATGCCATCAGTCCTTTAACTCTTTAATAAAATTGAAAGGGAGACAATACTCCCAAAGTCATTTCTGGAGCCAAATATTACCTTGATACAAAAACCAGAGGGTTCAACCAAAAAAAAATCTAAATAAAGAACAATTTCCATAATGAATGTAGATGCAAAAATCATCAGTAAGACAGATACTTGCAAACAGAATGTATTAAATAATCACAAGGGATTATTCATCATGACCAAGTAGAATTCATTCCAGGAAAGCAAGAATGGTTCAACATGCAAATCAATAAATGTGATAATAATCTATATCAATAAAGACCAGAATAAAAATCATATGATCATCTCAATAGGCACAGAAAAAAGCATTTGACAAAGTCTAACTTCCATTCATGATAAAAATGCTAAGAAAATTAGAATAGATGGTATTTATCTCATTCTGATAAAAGCCATCTATGATAAACCAACAACCAACATCATACTAAATGGTCAAAAATTAAAAGCTTTCACCCTAAAATCAGGAACAATACAAAGATGTTCACTACCACCATGCTATTCAATATAGTTCTGGAAATATGAGCTACAACAATAAAGAAAAAGAAATAAATAAAAGGAATATAAATAAGAAAAGAAGAAGTCAAATTATCATTATTTGCAGATGGCATTCTACATAGAAGACCCACAAAACTTCATAAAAAATTTCTAGATCTAATAAGCAAATTTAGTTGCATAGCTGGGTACAAAGTCAATACTCAACTGTCACTAGTGTTACTATACACAAAAAACAAACTCATTGAGAGAGATATTAGGGAAACCACACTTTTCCCAAAAGCATCAACCAAATGAAGTACTTAGGAATCAGTCTAACAATGCAAGTAAAAGTTCTCTACATTTGAAATTAGAGTGTTCTGAAAAAGGAGATTAAAGAGGATATCAGAAAATGAAAAGATGTCCCTTGCTTTTGGAAAGTAAGAACCCACATAGTGAAACTAGTCATAATTCCAAAATTGTTATACAGATTAATGAAATCCCAAATAAAATATCAATAGCACACCTCATAGTATTAGAGGAAACAATCCCAAAATTCATTTGGAACTAGAAGAGACTTAGAATAGCAAAATCAATTGTGAGCAATAAAGGCAAGACAGAGGGCATCATAATCACTGATTTAAAATTATATTGTAAAGTATCCTGATAAAAATAGCATTGTATTGTTAAAAAAGGAAGAAGAACAACAATTACAAAAAATCAAACCCAAAGGTTAATGGAACAAATTAGAAGATGCAGAAGCAACTCTAAATACATTCAACCAACATATCCTTGAGAAGAGTCCAAACACCTTCACTGGAAGAAAGATAGCCTCTTTAGTTAGTAGCTTTCCACATGCTGAAGACTAAAACTAGAACCATGTCTTTCACCATGCATTAAATTAAAATCAAACTAGATCAAAGATCTGAATATTAAAACAGAAATAATAAATCTGCTAGATAAGAGAATAGGTAGAATTCTTTAAGGTATCAGGGTAGGCAAAGACTTTATGAACATAAACCTAATTGCACAGGAAATGTTACAGTTAACAACTGGGTTCTTGTATTATTAAAAATCTTTTGCCCAGAAAAAGAAATCATCAACAGAGTGAACAGACAGCCTAGACAGGGAGAAAAAAACGTAGCTGTTCCTCTAAGGATTAATATCTAAATATATAAAGAATTTTTTAAAAATCATACCCACCAAATATAGACTCAATCCAAAAATGGGCATCTGACATGAACAGACACTTCTTCCAATGAAGAAGTACAAATGGCAAATAAATTATTGAAAAAATGTTCAACATCACTAATTGTTCAACAGACGAAAATTAAAAGAGTACTAAGATCCTTCTCACTCCAGAAAGGGTGATTATCATCTACAAATGAGCAAAAAACAAATGTTGGTAGAACTGTGGAGAAAAGAAACCCTTCTCCACCATTGGTGAGAGTCTAGACTGTTTAAACCATTATGGATCCAGTATGGAGATTTCTCAAAACACTAATACTAGAGGCTTCATTTGATACAACTATTCCCCTTTTTGGTGTGTATCTTGCTAAAAGAATTAAAAGCATCTTACCACAGTGCTATATGCACACCCATATTTACAGCAGTCAGTTTGCAATAGCTGATTGTTAGAAACTGTCTAAATGTCCATCAACCGATGAATAGATGAAGAATGTATGATTTTTTATATGATGGATTACTACTCAGCCATAAAGGATAAACTTGAGCCATTTCTCATAAATGGATGCACTTTGAGACCATACACTTAACTAAATAAATGGGACATTTTTGTGTAAATATCCCATTTTTTCTGTGGTGTGAGAAACTCACATGTACATAAGGACAAAATGTACGATAGATATTGTAAAATAGGAAGAAAATGTTCAAATGTGAAGGGGAACTAGGGAGGGAGTCAGGGGACAGGAAGGAAAGGAAAAGAAAAATGAGAAAATAAAGAAAAAATGGAAAGAAGGATTTTATAAATAAGGAAGGGGAGAGGAATTGAAGAAAGAGAGAGAAATAGGAAAAAAGCAGAATCGCTGTATCATGTGCAGGTACAAATTATCTATGATAAATGGCATCATTATTTATATTTTAAGTGACCAGTAAACTTAATTAATGAAAAGAAAGAACTATTTAGTTTTCTTTTTTTTTTTTTTTTAGTTTAAGCAGGGTAAAAGTAAAAATAATAGAAGACAGCCGATCAGAAGAAAACAATTCAAGAGACACAGGTTTCAAAGCAAGACAACAGGAGATCTACAGTGGCTACCATAATGTCTCATTTTCTTCTAAATATTTTTCTATATATTCACACACAATGAATTCACATAAAACTAGTGTTTAACTGATCAGAAAAGAATGATGGAGGCATTACAGGCCTTCAAAACCAGACGATAGGGAAAGCAGCAGTGGCTGCCATACTGTCTCTTATTCGCTTCAAAATAGCTGTCCTTACTTCCATGAACGTTGAAATTAAACAATACAAAACAAACTAAAATCACTCTGAACAAAGAGTAACGGCATTGCTGGATTTCACAGAGTGACAGCATGGAATCAGCATTGGAAAACACCATGTCTCTTTTTCTTCAAAGTAGCTGTTCATTTCACCATGCATTATATAATAATTCTCATAAACTGTTTAGGAGAAGTTCTACGTATGTATAAGTCTCTGCATGTAGACCTATCATTTCTGTATTAGAGGGAAAAACAAAACTAAACAAAACAAGTTACTAGAAAAAAAAAGAACCAAAAAAGTCAAATAAATAATACTAACAAAGATCCCAAAGCACTGACGATATAGGCCTTCAAAACAAGGTGGTATGAGCATAACTAGGGTTGTTATTTTACATAATGATCTTCAAGAGTTCCTGAGATCACCATACACTAAACATGCACAACTGTTCCAATCCTATGAATGTTAACTGTTTTGTTCCAAGAACTCATAGAATTTGTAGCACAATCATCTTAGCTATCCTAAGTGTGTTGATATAATTTTAGATATTTTTTTCTTTTCCTTTCCTTTTTCTTTTTCATTTTTCCTGAGATATTATTTTCATGTTGGAGCATATTCTTGTCTTTTCACTGTATTTATTGAGGTTTTTTGTATCTTATGTACACTTAGCCATTTCTTACACTAGGGAGACTGATTATATGGTATTTATACATGTGAGTTTGATTTATTTCACTTATGAGTATGGTTTCAAGTTGCATCCATTTATTTATAAATATCTCAATGTGATCTTTCTTTATGGCTGACTAGTGCTCTATCGTATAAAAATACTACATCTTTTTTATCCATTCCTCAATTGATGGGCGTTTAGGTTGTTTCCAAGATCTGGCTGTTACAAATTGTGCTGCTGTAAATATGGGTGCACATATATCACTGTGGTATGATGTTTTTAGCTCTTCTGGTAATATGCCCAGAAGTGGAATAGCTGGGTCGAATAAGGCTTCCAATCCCAGATCTTTGAGGAACCTCCAGACTGACTTTGACAGTGGTTGCCCCAGTCTGCACTCCCACCAACAGTGCAGAAGAGTTCCTTTTTCCCTGCAGCCTCTCCAGCATTTGTTGTTGGTAGTTCTCTTGATCCTGGCCATTTTTTCTGGAGTGAGATGGAATCTCAGTGTGGTTTTAATTTGCATTTCTCTAACGACTAATTGTGTTGAACATTTTTTTCATGTATTTATTTGTCATTTGTATTTCTTCATCTGAGAACTGTATATTCTACTCAGATCCCCATTCTTCATTGGGTCTTCACAATTTTGGGAGTCTGATGCTTTTAAATTTTGTTTATGTTCTAGACAAAAGTCCTTTGTCTGAGGGACAGTTAACTGATTTTTTTCCCAATTTCCTCTTTTCCTATCCTTACTCCTTTTAATTCTCTCTCTTGTCTAATTGCTCTGGCTAGTATTTCCAGCACTATATTGAATAGGAGTGGTGATAATGGACATTCTTGACTTGTGCCTGATTTTAGAGCAAAGGCTTTCAGTTTTTGGCCATTTAATATGATGCTAGCTATTGGTTTGTTGTAGATGGCTTTTATCATATTGAGGTAAAGA
Source organism: Hydrochoerus hydrochaeris (assembly GCA_004027455.1). NCBI lineage: Eukaryota > Metazoa > Chordata > Mammalia > Rodentia > Hydrochaeridae > Hydrochoerus > Hydrochoerus hydrochaeris. The sequence continues at coordinate 92,514 of PVLA01002416.1, forward strand.
CCATCTATTCCAATTTTCTGTAAGTTTCTGATTATGAATAAATTTTGGACTTTATGAAAGCTTTTTCTGTATCTATAGAAATGATCATGTGATTCTTATTTTTGGCTCTATTGATATGGTGGATTACATTTATTGATTTATGTATGTTGAACCATCCCTACACCCCTGGGATGAATCCCACTTGGTGGTGATGTATTATAATCTGCTTGATAATTTGCTGTATTCTGTTTGCCAATATTTTATTGAAAATTTTTGCATCTATGTTCATAGGGAGATTGGCCTGTAGTTCTCTTTTTTAGTTGGGTCTTTTTCAGGTTTTGGTACTAAAGTAATATTTGCTTTCAGGAATGAGTCAGGGAGAATTTCTTCCCTTTCAATTTCATTGAAGAGTTTGAGGAGTGTCGGCATTAAGTCTTCTTTGAATTTCTTGTAGAATTCTGTGCTGAATCCATCTGGACCTGGGCTTTTCTTTGTTATAAGGATTTAATTACATTTTCAATTTTGTTAATTGAAATTGGGTTATTCAGCAGTTATATATCTTCTTGACCCAGCTTTGGTAATTCATATGTTTCTAGGAATCTGCCCATTTTTTTCTGTGTTAGGAAGCCTGTGAGAGCAGAGTTTTTCAAATTAGGTATTAATGATCTTCTGTATTTCTGCAGAGTCTGTAGTGATTCCACACTTTTCATTACTTATTGCATGAATTTGAGCTTTTTCTTTCCTTTTTAAAATAAGGTTGTCTAGAGGCTTATCAATTTTATTTACTCTTTCAAAGAGTCAACTCTTTGATTTGTTGATTCTTTATATTGTTTTCTTAGTCTCTATTGCATTGATTTCTGCTCTGATCTTTATAATTTCTTCCCATCTTTTGGCTTTGGGCTTGACTTGCTCTTCTTTTTCTAGATGTTTGAAGTGTAGCATCTGGTTGTTTATTTGTGTTTGTTATGTTTTCCTGATGTGGGAATTCACTGCAATAAATTCTCTCAGGACTGCTTTCATTGCATCCTACAGGTTCTGGTAAGTTGTATTTATATTTTAATATGCTTGTAGATATGTTAATTTCTTTTTTTAATTTCCTCTGTGACCTACTGATGGCTCAGGAGTGCATTAAGTTTCCATGTGTTTGTGAGGTTTTGCAGTTTCTTCTGTCATCAATTTCTAGTTTCATGGTGCTGTGATCCAAAAACACACATGGGATAATTTCAAATCTTTTGCATTTATTTAAGCATGTTCTGTGGGCTAGTATATGGTCTATTTTAGAGAATGTCCCATGTGCTGCTGAGAAGAATGTACATTCTGATGTTGTTTGGTGGAACACTCTGTATGTGTCCAACAAACTCCTTTGTTCACAAATGTGATTCAGTTCTGTTATTTCTTTCTGATTTTTTTGGTCTAGTTGATCTGTCCCTTTGTATCAATGGCATGTTAAAGTCTCCTGTTATAACTGTGTTATTGCTTATTTGATTTTTCATTTCTGTTAATATTTGTTTTGTATAGCTGGATGCTCCCACATTTGGTACATATATATTTAAGATTGTTATCTCTTCCTCTTGAAGTTTTCCCCTAACTAGTATTAGTGACCTTCTTTATCTCTTTTTATCATTCTTGATTTGAAGTTCACATTTTCTGCAAACAGAATAACCACCCTTGCTTTTTTGGGATCCTGTTGCATGAAGTATTGTTTTCCATATTTTGACTTTCAGTCTATGAGTTTTCTTTTGGGTTAGATGGGTTTCTTGTATACAGTATATGTTTGGATGTTGTTTCTTGATCCATTCTGCCATTCCATTTCTTTTAATTGGTGAATTGAGGCCATTTACATTAATGGTTATAACTGATATATATTGGTTTATTTTTGACATGGTATCTTTTGCTGTTGCTTCTTTGCCTTTCTCCTCTGTTTAATTGTTTCCCTTGCTTAGTGTTTTTTTCCTTTATCTATCTAGAATGTCTTTCAGTATTCTTTGCAGGGTTAGTTTGGTGGTCATGAAGTTCTTCAGCTGTTCTTTGTCATGGAAGTATCTTATTTCTCCATCCATTTTGAAGGATAGTTTTGCAGGGAACATCAGTCTGGGTTAGAAGTCGTTTTCTTTTAGGATCTGAAATACTTCACTGTGCTTGACTTCTTTGTTTGTGTTGAGAAGTCTGCTGTGATTTTGATAGGCTTTTCTTTATAGGTGGCCTATCTCTCCTCTCTAACAGATTTTAATATTCTGTTCTTATGTTATATTTCTGGGATGGTGATTATTTTATGTCTGGGTGCAGTTGTATTTTGGTTATGGTTATTTGGAGTTCTATATGCTTTCCTGATCAGTTTCCATTCTTACGTTTGGGAAATTTTCAGCTATTACTTCTGTAAATAGCCTCTTGATATCATTTGTATTTTCCCCCTCTTTTTTGTTTATACCTATCAATCTTTTGTTGTTTTTCTTTGCATCATCTTGCAGCTGTTGAATTGTTATTTCCTGATTCCTTGTTATTTTTAAAAGTTCTCTCCTTTCCTGTTCACTAGTTGCAATCTTGTCTTCAAGGTCTGAAATTCTGTCTTCACTTTTATTGATGGGTTTTGCCAACTTTCAATGGAATTTTTGATTTCCTGTATATCTCCTTGAATCTCCTTCATGCACTCTGTTTATTTCTTATATTGTTCATTCAGGTTTTCCAACTTTTTGCACTGTTCCTCTATGTCTTCTTCCCTTAACTATGTCTTCTTTAGATATGTTCAGCATTTCTTTCATTACATTTATCACATCTTCTTTTACCTGGGAGATTATTTCTGATTTGAGTCCTTTTATAGCTTCCCAGAGTTGTTTCTTTACTTCAGTTGTTATTATTTCAGGAATTTCAGGTATATGGCTTACATTTTCTTCTATGTCAATGTCTCCTAGGCTTGCTTGGGTTGGGCTGGAGGTTTTCAGTTGCACTTTTCTCTTTCATTTTGTCATTTTCCTCTATTTCCAGGTTTTGAGAGATGTTCCTAAGCTTCCTCATGCACTGGGAATCACCTGGCACACCTTCAGCTCCCAGGGCAGAATGGAGGTCACTGAGCATGGCCTAGTTTGACCTTCTGTGCATTCTCTGGTGATTTAGGATGCTGGGTGTGGTCTTACTGGCTTGGAGTGATGTTCCAAAGCTTCCCCTGTGTGCTGGAAATCACCTCGTGCACCTTCTGGTTCTGAGGCAGTATGAAGATCCAGAACTATTTAGTTTGAATGGAACTCCATTGCCATATTTGAATCTCCTTGTCTAAGCATGGAGATATGCTGAATTTAGATTCAAAGCTCTATGGAAGGTTTAGATAGTTGAGTATATGTAATTCTTATTGTGGTGCAAAGATTGAATTTAATAGCTTTGCCCTAAATGCAAGATGAGTGCAGGAGAAATAAGAAAGGTCACAAATTTGCTTCTTCTGCTATGGAAAGGTAGAAGAGGAAGGAATGTGAAAGACAGCAGCCCACATGATTTACCTTAAGCTCAGAAGCTTAACAAGGCATTGAGTGACTGGTTTCTTATCAACTATGTTAGGAAAAGTCACAACACAGGTAATTTAAATACACTGAAATTATCCCTAATATATGGAAGCAATTTGACAGAATTATTAAATTTTACAGCAATTTGAGAATTATTCATGATATACCAATAAGCTGTCACACTGAAATATTCATTAAAAATTAAGTCAGCTCTGCATAAGGACAGAAGAAAAAAGGAGAAAAAGTCCTTTATTTCATTTAAAGAAAGTTACATGACAAAATCTTTACCATGGGAAACAAGACTAAAAAAAAAGGAAACAAATAAAAATTGTGTGTGAAGGTTAATTAAAACATAACTGTGGTGTATTTTTAGATGTGGCAAAAGCAATTTCTAAAATTCACCTATGATTCTAATAGTTTATTTGTGATAGTTTGTCTTTCTAAAGAAGTTGTTGCTTACATAGCCAATTTTGTTTTAACATTCTTAGTTTCTGAATGAGATCCTTTAACAGCTCAGGTCTAACAGGACTAGGAGTCACCTCTCTTGTGCAAGGAAAATCTGGAATCCCAGCTGTGTGCAGAGGCAACCCTGTACCATCTTGATGGAATAAATGATGATTTCACTGGTAAGATGTGTAGTCACATATCTTGTCCCCAGCTTTACACCAATTAAGACACAGGTAACTATAGCTTGGAAGACTCCTTGAATACATACATCCTAGAAGGAAAAACAACACTGGGCAACAATTCAATCATCAAAATACAGCACTTGTAAATATCTTCACTTCCATCATTCTGAGATGATGCCGTCCCCAGACTGGGTTGGGGTTCAAGAGCTGCAATCCAGCTAAAAGTAATTTGTTAGCCCTATTATTTAAATCAGTATCTTAAATGATGCCACCTGCCTGGTTGTAGTCTTTGGAAATGCAGTAATTTACAAGGAAACAAGTATTAGTTTAAAAATTTTTTTAAGTTTATAATAAGGAGTATGATACACTTCTGGGTTTTTTTCTGATTCTTTTTCTTCTTTTTCTCAAATTCAAAGAAATGAACTCTTCTTCACTGCTATATTAGTAGAGGCGCATACTCAATTCACTGTTAATTTTCTTCATTTTTGGTAATTTATTCATTGTGTGAAAAATCTAATCACTGAAAAACATTGGCCATGAAAGCTGGTTGACTAAAATTCTGCATATTATGGGCAAGGCATAGCAGGACAGTTAATAGCTACAGCTAAGAAGAGCCATTTGGAAATTAGCTAATTACACATTTCATTTATGGCTCTCTAAAAAAAAAGTGTTTCCACTTTAAGTAATTAGATATCTCTGAGTTGGAAATTAATGTGAAAAAAACTAAGTAGTTGATGCAAATTTGAACAATGAATATTATCTAAGTATGAGATATAAATTGTACTATAATGAATATATTAAGACATGGTTATGAATTGAAAATGATCATACTGCATGTTTTTACACTGAACCAGATATATATTCACCTATAACATGGTTATATCATTTCACAGCAAATGATAGTAAATTATAATAAACATTATTAAACTGTTATCAAGAATAACATTACCATTAAAAGTTAAATCCTTGAAATCTCAAAATACTTTAGGAACAAAGAATATAAGTATCTTAGAAATTTTATGACCCTTTCTACTAAGTTTCTTCTTTATTTCAATAAACAGAGAAGTGTTAAGCTTTAATTTTAGGAGACTTAGATGTTCTGTGCTAATTTTAATTAGAAATCTTGGAAACAACCCAAATGTCCATCAATCAAGGAATGGATAAGCAAAGGTATGGTATTTGTATATAATGGAAAACTACTCAGCCATAAAGAAGGATCGCATCAAGGCTTCTATAGTTAAATGGATGAGACTTGAGACCATACTCATAAGTGAAATAATCAGGCTCACATGTGTACATACCATATTATCTCCCTAGTGTAAGAAACTGAAGGAGTAAATAGGGTCCAAAATCAACAATACATATTGTGAAAAGGTAAGAAACTGCTAAAAGGAAAAAGAACTGGAATAGGGGAAGGAGAAAAGGAAAAAGAAAAAAAGATACACATTTTTTATACATGCATAAATAGCTAAAATGATTATACCATTAATTCCATTAGTTCTTGGAAAAGAACAGTTAATACTTATACAATTAGATCAATTTTGCATGTCTATGTCTCGCAATCCAAACAATTTGTTTGAAGATAACAACATGCAGTATTGCAACCAATTCCTATCATCTTGTTTTGAAAGCCTATATGGTTATTGTTTGGGGTTTTTGTTATTCTTGTGGTTGTTTTTTTATTTTTCTTGTTTTTTGTTTTTCTTTTCTGTGTTTTTTTTTTCTTTAAAATAAAATTTAAACAAATAAACATTTCCCTTGGACAATGAAAAGAAAAAAGACAACTTTTGTGCCGCAAATACAGGCACTTATAGGCAAGGCACTTCATCCAGAGATCCGAAAGCATGGATTCAAAACTCACATGTTATTTAATGAACAGACCAAGAAATGCAAGAGGGAATTGGCTAATAAACCTTCCATATTTTAAATAGCATTATATATTGAGATTGAATACTTCTTATTTTATCTTTCTTTTTTCTCTTTCTTCATTCTTTTCCTTTTTCCTTTCTAATTCTTTTTTTCTTCTTTCTTTTTCTTCACTTCCTTTCCTCTTTTTTCCTTATGAAAGTTACTTGCATCTATTTATATATATATATATATACATATATATATATATATATATAAATTGATATTTCAAATTTATATCAAATGGACCTTTATCAATATGTATCTTGGGTTGGAGTCTGTTATAGATTGAAAACTGGTGGTCAATTTAACGCCAGCTGGATTTACATCAGAATGGCTCTGGGCGTAGATGTTTCACCTGAGGAAAGTGGCCAGTATAAATGGAGACGTGGAGAAGAAGTTATTCACATTAGTTGCATTCAGATTTTGAGGTGTTGTGGGTTCTCTTATGAGTTGCTATTTGAGCCATTGGTTCTCCTGGAGAAGCTCTGGTCCTCACATCAAGCACTGCTTCCTGGCTCCGGAGGGGAAGATGTGTGCTGCTTGGTCTCCAGGATGAACTCCTCATGCTGGCTTCCTGGCATGTACTCAACTGTGCTTGTTGTAGGAGGAGCTCGGGGCCTCCGTGTCACCGAGGATGGCTGTGTTGTTTTTAGTATAGCCTTGGAGTTGTTGTGAGTGTGACTTCTTGGCTCCAGCATAGAACCCTCAACCTACCAGCGCAGCTCCTTCACCCTGCTGGCATAGACTTCCTGGCTTCCACCACTGACCTTTGGGCCTTCCCAGCACAGATCCATAAAAGAGATTGGCATGAGTCCTTCTTGTGGGCTCCAGACTTCCAGTTGGACTGGTGGGAGGCATTGCTGTGAGCACTGGGTCTTTATTTGGACTCATGTGGGACTTTGCTGTGGGATTCAGGGCCTTGGCTGAATATTCTATGTCTTTAGTGATGTGGATAGATTTCCTTCATTTTCTTGTGTTAAGTTTGGGTGACATCATAAAAATAATACTGTAAACTCCATGTCCTTATTCTAATTGTTCTCTGTATAACTCATGACTACAACAGAGTCCCAGTTCTCCACATTATTTTGCATTTGTGTTGACCAATTGCTCAAGGGATGTCCCAGAGACAGTAAGAGCACAATTCAAATAAAAATCTTGCTGTGTTCATACATTAATCAACAAAATGTTCCTTAAAACAAAGTCCTAATATACTAGTTCTAAACTATAAGGTTAACATATTTTTTCAAAGTGTGCTAAGACAAAGTCTTGGGAGAAATATAAGAAATGGCATAAATTGAGCCACATTGTAAAGAGTATAAACATTTACCATCACATATAACAACGTAGAAAATCAGGTAGTGTTTTTGCAAGTCTGCCTGAGTGAAAAAATTCAAGGCATGCAAGTGATTTCTATAGGATAGAACACACAGAAAGGTGCTATTTTCTGAAAATAGTGGACTAGGGAAATACACTTATTTTAAACAACAGATATGGCGCTTATTGAATACATTATGTATAAAGATGAATAACACCCAAAAGATGTTGATGAAAAATAATCAATTAAAAATATATGCAATATGTAACATCTACATTATCTTAAGGGATATGTGTATATAAATATGCAAATCATAATTAAGCAAATCATTGATGACTGGGAGATTATTGATATTAGCTGTGTCAAAGCAATGAAAAATTATATATTAAGTAATATATAAATATGCTAAATAAATATAATAAAGTACATTTAAGAAAAGATTAAATCCAGGCAATAGAAAGTTAAGAGTACGTATTTTTTTTGCATATATTTGAAAATTTTGTGTAAAAAGAGAGAAGAAAAAGATTTTCAGTCACAAAGGCCTCTGAATAATAAGCATGTTTGGACTATCATAATTTCTTGAAGCGATAAATCTTATTTTATAAAACATTGAGGTCAAAATAGAATAGAAATTGCCTTCATATGGTATATCTAAACATTTTAAAACTTGGAGAAAACAATTTTTTGAAGAAGTGAAATTCAGAACACTCAGTCATTCAGAGGAGTGAGTTAAGGGTGAAAGTTAAATCCCTTACAACCTGAAATATCTTTTCAATAATTAGCCCAGAACTTTGATTACAGTTTGAGAATTCAGTAGTCTGTAGAAAAGTTAAAAAAAGATATTTTTATCTGTATCACTTAATTTATTTTAGTATGTTTTAATTTAATTTTTTTGCAAGGTATTTGACAAATTGGGCAGCCTGTTTCATTTTAGTAATGTATTAGGAGAATCTGATATTAATGCTGATAATTGATATTTGCTTCAATGCTTACTTAACTTTTGGTCTTGATATTGATAATTTATTAGTAATTAGAATTTTATGACATGAATAGATGGAGGGTTCATTTTAAAACACAGAGTATCTACTCTTTTTCATATATATAAACATTGACAAATGTATTTGTAACTCCAGAGTTAAATGAACATAGTGAATAACATAGAGCTATGTTAAATAAATGTTAAAAAACATAAAAGTTCTCACTTAGCAAATGGAAAACAGTCTGGGTGACTTGTTTTATACATATGAAAAAGAAAACATTAACATATTTGACTATATCAAAGAGAAGCTGTGATTTACACTGTAAGAATGGAATACTTGAAACACTCAAAGACAGAAATCTAGACCATACATAAAGAACACACATATGTTATAAAAAGAAAAGGGAACCCAATATAAAAATGTGTGAAGAGCATGAACATTCAGCTTGGAAAAAGAATCAGCTGAATTTCCAATAAATATTTATAAAGTTTACATCCTTAGAAAGCAGAGGAACAACATTTACAGCCACAGGGATGGCCATATGCTGTTTCTGCACATGAGACTTCTTCCCAGTATGGAGCAGTGATGGTAACAGGTGTGAACTCTCAGTGATCAGTTGCTATTCAGGATCATTTGAGTCCTCTTCTCTTGTGGGTGGGTCGTAATCTTGACACCTAGACTCTCAGTACAAATGATTTTGCTCACAATTCCCAACTCTACCCATTTGTATCTCCCAGTTAAAACTTGAACTAAGACAAATACAGCTTCTAAAAACTCACTGCACATTGCTAGGATAAGGACTCCAGGTTCTTTATGTCTCTGCTGGGGAAAGCTCAAGGCTGGCAGAAGAATTGACTGTTGGTTACGTATAATGCATGTGGGTAGAGCTCTGCCTCCTAGTCACTGTGGATGGGGATCCATGTAACCGGACAGATTTTAGTCTAATCTGGAACCTTCACATGAAACAGCCCCATTTGTGCTTTCTAAAAACGTTCATTTTTCGGTCTTAGCTGAAACCCTGCAGTTCCGCCTCTGTCACTCCCTTTTTCTCATTTTATCAAGCATTCCCCTCTTCACACATTGATCTGAAGGTTTAGTTCACATCAGACCTTTTTCTCTACTGCAGGAGTTTATTACTGATAAAAATATTCCTCTGCCAGGTTAGTAACATCTAGTCTTAGTAATTTTTGAAAAGGATGAAGACATTATTCTTTTCTTTTGATTTTCAAATACGATCTTTCAAACTTTTTGTTTCCTCAAAATTGTTTATGATACCTGACCATTGAGGACCAATAATAACAAATAAAAAGCTAAATATAGAAATCAAAGAAAAAAAGACCAGCTTAAACTGACTGATCTCACATGGGCTATTTTAGATATCTGCACATAGTTTGAAAAATAAGCCTTTATTTCATTAAGTGAGTTTTATGCTTAAAACCAAATGTAATTATTATGTGATATATTTTGTTCCAATCATGATATCTTAACTTATCTCATAATGTTGGAAAATTCCCATTAAAAAATGAAAGAATTGGACTATTCCACCTAAAAATTTCCCTGATTTTCAGATTATGTTAAATCATGCACATTTTGTAACTCAAAATACCTTTGTACCTTTTAAGATATTGTTAGGGTTGTCCTGATGTTACAAGCTCTTAATAACTTGCTCATATATTCTAGAAATTTTCAAAGTTCTAGATGGTTTTTTAAAAATTGACAGCTTTGATCTGAGATCTACCTTTATTATCAGAGCCATTAAGAAAGTAAATGTGTGTTTAACCTGGTCACTCCATATTTATCGTCCTTGTCATCACATGACTTAATAAGATTCTATTAAGTATGATGTTCTGCTAGAATTCATATGATTAGTTGTGCGTCTACTGTAACTGACCCGAGAGCATTTATACCTAAAGACAGATGCTCGGGTCAGGCTTGGCCATTACAGTGGCTTGTGATATAGTCAAATAAAAGGGAATAGCATATATATTTTTTAAATATTAACAAGTGTATGTTTACACTTACTTTAATCCTAGAAGCTCCTTTCCTTTTCGCTGCCTGGGTACTTGCTTTTACCACATGCCTTACAAACTCCTTCAATGATTCTGTTTTATGATACATATTTGGTATAATTCTAATGAAAGAACTGTGATGCAGAAAATAGGAGGCAAAGATACCCTGACCCTGCAATCACATCAACAGGGAAAAAAATGGATATGAAGAAAAAGGAAACGTTGCCCAACTTAGAAAGAATGGTCTCCCCCCAAAACATAGTTCCACTGCTTTTGGCTGTGGGAATTGGATGTAAAACTTCCCTGTGTAGAATTCAAAATATATAGTATAACAATTCCAAACAAAAATGCAGTTTGCTCATGATTGATTTTTATAACTAATCATTTTTTCAATGTTAAAATCGAATTATCTCTTTGATTCTGATCAATGGATTGGTTGGGTTGGCTGATTTATGCATAGACCTTCTCTGTAGAAAAATGAGCTCATCCATTCTTGCTGATTTGGATGGCAGCACTGCATGCTACTCCATGAACAGAGCTCAGGAAGGGAAAAATGGGACTCGCACTGTGGAATTCACAGCCAAAACTGCACAGCACAGGAATTTAAACCCAAACTTCCAAGTCTAAAGTTCATGCTCCTCCACTCATTTGCTATCAAAGCAATTGGAACATCTAAATTCCATAGGAAAGGCAGTTTAGAAATATAAGATTAAATAAATTCTTTTTCATGGGAGAAGCAATGATAGAATCTGAAGCCTGAAATTAGAGTCGGGGTGGAAGAATATGAAATGTCTTATCTGATGAAAAAAAAAAAGCCAAACTTAACCCTCAAACGTTCTGGTTAAGAATTTTCTATAACAAATTCAGAAATATTGAAGCTTGCCTCTTTCACTACTAATCAGAATCTCTCTAGCTCAGTATTTTCCAAAATAATCTTCACTAATAGCTGTCCTGATGAAACATCCTTGCACTCCTTACGAACGATGCATGCCACAAGACTGCATCTCATCTTACAAATTTCAAGTAGAATTACAAATATAAACCTCTGACTCAACATATGGCAAACAAATCAACAAGTTGTAAATTCCTGCCTCTAAAAATTGTTTAATTATGAGACGTTTTATTCTTTAGAATAGCTACCAGTGTTCTAAAAAACCAGTAAATTATTAAATCTCATTTGGAAAATACTGCATTAGATTACTTTTCTAATGCTATTAAGGCACTCCTGTAGAAAGAGTTAACGCTACATAATAATATAAACAGAATTAATGTAAGTAACATGCATCATGTGTGAATGGGAAACTTGAAAAACTTGACTATGATGCAAATGAAGAGAATATATCCCAGAAAAAAAACATTAATTTGAGCTGAAGGTAAACAAAAGGCTAATGACTGGAAATAATGAAATATAGTAGATCAAAGGTATTATGTCTATAATTGAGATTGAAACAACAAAAACACCAGAATTTCATGTCTCGCATATGCTCTAAAATAAATTTGTCTTGAGTTTGATATAATGAGAATGGCCTGTGGAGTAGTATTACCTCCCCAAAGTTCAAATTGGTCAGAATAATTTATACTTTCCTTTCACATCTATGTGTTTGAATTGTTTGCCTATAATCAATCACACTTTTGCTGTATTTAGAAGTCAACAGTACCATGGGCTGGGGATTTAGCTCAGTGGCGTGAGCGCCTACCTGGCAAGTACAAGGTCATATGTTTGATCCCTGGTACCAGCAAAAAAAAAAAAAGTCAGCACTGCTAATCATAGTTTTTTTTTTTAAAGCATTACACTTTGCTTAATCAACTTGCCAAGATTAGTCATATATAGATCATTTTTGATTACTATAGAAGTATACTTTTGAAGATTGCAATTATCTAAGATTCCAAATGTGCTAAAATTCAAAACAATCCATTTAGTTACAGTGTATATTTCTTTGAAAATTCAGAAATTACTTTGGCACTTTTCAGTGGTTTCAGCTGATCCTTGTAAGTAAGTAACACTGAGATTACATTACTCAAGGGTAAAATTCAAGAATAAAAATTCTGTTTGACAGACTCTAAATGCGTTACCCAAAAGAACTATTTTTCCCCACCATATCTCTTCAAACATGTTCTGGTTTTAATTTACTCTCCTGGACTATAAGTTGTTCTCATTGGGACAATTTCCAGTTCATGAGCTTTTATAATAATCACAAACTATCTGCATCATCATTCACTGTACAAATAATCATGGCTTTCACAAATCCTTAATGAAAAAAACAGACATATAAATCACTGACTATACAAACAATAATTAATAATGGTAATAATAATAGATCTTCATAAAAGTACAGTAATTTAACTGGGAAGATTTTAACACAAATTGCTCAAGACTAAAGCTATTGTCAACACAATTAATGCTCCTCTAGTTTTTAAAGAACTATTTATCAAGAGTTTGCTATATATGTATAGCAAAGATATTACTTTGCTATACATATATTTATTATATGTGTATAGCAAAGTATTACTTAACTATGTAGTCAATGACACTGAACACGTGTTTGTTGTTTTTCAAATATTCACCAAGTGTCAAGTGCATACAAACCACTGTTGTAGATAAAAGATGAAAAATTTTACAGGATGAAATAAAATGGTGATCAATTCAATGACAATAAACAAACACCAATGAATGCAACTGAAACACACACAGTATTTCAAAAAGGAAAATTTGGTGGAAGGGACTATAATAATATTAATAGTAAAAGCAACATTATTGATATTGAATATTATTGAATACATGTATTAGTTATGTATTATTTTTATTCTGGAACAGTACACATATGAACTCAATCTTTGCAAAATACTGTGTTCGGCAATATTAATATCTCTATTTTACAAAGTAGAAAACTAAACCACAAAAAAGCTAAGAAGTTTACCTATGGTGAATGATGCTGTTCAAATCAAATCCCAAGAAACAGGACTCCAAAAACCCTACAGCTGATTTATATATTTTGTGTTTGAAACATGCATTGAGAAGGACATTCTCTGAAAACAATGATAGTCTGACTTTCAGAATCTTTATAAAAGGTGTTTAGGTATATTAATGAATTTACAAAGTTCAAGAAGCCTCTTTATAAACTGAGAAAACATTTTGGTCAGTCAAATGGATCTGTTTTTCAGGGTCTTCCCCATTCATTAAATTAGTAAGTAATGATTTATGACTCCTGATGTCAATCCTTTATAGGAGGCAGTACATCAAAAGAACTGGAAGATACAACAGCTGTATTTTTCAGAAGTGGAGCTACGCTGGAAGGCCAATTATAGTCATTAGATTGGTGACCTAGAAATCTGACTGAGACTAGGTGGTGAATAACAACAGAACATAAGTCATAGTTTACATTTTCTTAAAAAAAATTTTTATGAATGGGTGACCTAGTACTTCCACTCCCTGAGGCACACAGAGAATTAATGAATACATTCCTTAGGAATCCTTATGTGCAACTAAGGATAGTAAAATTTCTGTTCAGAAACAGAATGAGGGGAGATTTAAATTGAAAATTGTCAATAATCATATGACTCAGAGTGTATTACCTTTTGTAATATTCATATTTTATTTATTTTTAATTTTTTAGGAAAAAATGAATTGAGAATAAGTATTTACATAGAAGAATAAACTGCTCTTAACACTCATTTTAAAATATTGCCTAGTTTTTATTGTGAAAGCATGATTTTTAATGATGCATTTCTTTGATTTTAGATATTTGAATTTATTCATTTTTCATTACTATAATTCATGTTATAATAGGCATAACTGTATACATTTTTATTCATATTTCTAAAATTTTACATAGTTTGTGATTTTAATTGGCTTTCATGGCACAAATTTTATGAATAATTAAGAATTTTTAAGATTTTTAATATTTACACTGGTTTGGATTAGTAATACCTTATTAACAAAAATTGCATTTATATATAAACACATGAAAAAGGAAATTATATTCATATATTTTTTGCATTTATTTAATTTTGAGTATGGTAGGTAATGTGTATGTTTATTTTAGGTATTGGATGCTTTTGTTCTTCAAAATACAATTTCAAATATATAATTTACTAAAATAAATTGCATGAGTTTTATTCATTAAAACTAGCTTTTCCTGTGACTTATTTTTCCACATATTTACTCTAGCATATGGTTTAAATTTTAATTTGAGGTATGATGCATATTAATATGCTTCCTTAAGAACTTCATAATTGCAGCTAAACCGATATAAGTAAATACATCTTCTAAAATCGATATTGAGATTCATTTCACAAAGGACTTAACTATTCTAACAGAAAATGCCCCCCCACCCCAGTCACTATACTTCAATTTCTTAGTTGCCCAAGTAATAGTTCCTGTTCTGGTTCCAGTTGCTTCTGTCTCTGAGAAACGGCTTGTCAATGTGATACATAGGTGGTCACTGTGATGCACATGGTATAAACTGATCTCCAATTGACACTGTATTCTGCCTCTGTACTTCCTGCTTGCTTATCGCATAAAAACCCTAGACCACCAGAGATCAGGGCCTGATATTCTGGAAATGATCCCAATTAGTGCCTGTTGACATAAATAAATCTGCCTCCAAATTCTGGGTATCGCTTCCATGTTTCTGCTTGCTGTTGCACTGGATGTAAAATGATGAAAAGAAAGGTAGAAAAAGCTTGACACTCCTTGCCATGGAAAGGGAATTTCTCTCTTTTTATGTGTAGCATATATTTATTGCTGCACAGATGTTTATTAGGGGGCCTGGTTATGAGATAGAATACTGGTAGAGATATAATACCAATGACTGTGTGGTTCAGGAATTTGCAGTAGAACAGTCAAACAGTTATAGTTAAACAAGTCAACATAAATATATCTGTGTTACACTTCATAGAAGCTGTTCTGATACAAGGAACTTCAGCAACAGGAAAATTTGGTGCAGTATAGGTAAAAAATAAGATAATTTTTATTTGTAAATAACAGAAGTCAAAGTTTGGAGCAAACATTGTGATGTGATTTGGAACAAAGGGTGTCTTTCAGGTATAGTTCAATAGTTCAATTTTGAAGACCATAAAATAGCAACATAAGACTTTTAATTTCATTCTATAAATATTTGGTATTAGAATATTTTAAGAATTTTACATTTAGAAACTGAGACATTTCCTGGTAACTTAACATATGATCCTTTCTCATTGAAAATATTTTAAATAATGGATTTTTTTGTCTTAAATTCTGTCCCATTTTGTTCCAATACTGTTTAATTCTGCTTTTGATTTTAGGAAAATTTTCTTTCTGATCTATAAATAAATAAATAAATAAATAAATAAATCGACAAGGGTAATTTAAAATAATGGGAATTTCTGGGCTTTCAGTGGAGAAATGCATCATTTCAATTTTTTATTAAACAGCAATTGTATTTTCTGCCCTTGAATAATTATTAGTCTTCATTATTCTAAAACTTTTATTTATGAAATGAGCATAATAATATCCAAGTGTGGATTTTATATTGAAACTGAACAGAAAATGTAATGAATGTACTGATACAAACAGCATTAGCATAAATGCTTCTTTTTCCTTAGTAAGAGGACTCACAAAACCAGTCACTGTATCAATGAAGTATGAGTCAATGTTTCAATTTGTATTTTCATGGTCATTTTTTTCCTTGAGTAGCTAATTTAATTAATTGAGTAATATATTCTATTGGATGACTAATTACTGTATAATATTATATATCACAATATTTAATTATAAATTATTTTAATATTATATATGAATATTCCATATTGGAAATAATCACATAGAACTGTGTAAAATAAAATTCTTATCTGAACAACCACTTGGGAGATAACAAAATACAATATATTATCCATCATTAATCTCCTATCATTTTACTTTGAAATTCTGCATTGTTTTTATTCTTTTTTATTGTAGATAAAGAAAAAAGTTTAAAGTAGAATAAAGATACATTGAAATTGTATATCAGATGTGATTCTTCATCAAACTATACACAAGATTATTGTGTCTCTTTTTCTTGTTTTCTTCTTTTATTTTTGCTATATATGACATTAGCAAATACTCTCAGCTGTCTGAAAGGATTTTACAATACATTAATGTTGGTTTCCTCATTTTGACAATTACACTGAGTTACATCCAAGTATTTAAAGGTAAAAACTATACTTAAAGATATTTTCAAGAATTTCAGAGGAAAATAAATTGTAGTATCGGTATGCCAATGGCTTCACTTGGAGATTTTGAAAAAGTAGTGTATAGAGAGTCTGGATTACTTTACTTTTCATACAGCTGTGAAATTATTTCAAAATAATAATAGCTAATGTTTGAAAATGAGAATCAACTTTAATCATAAAAGCAATGTTTTCTGGGGGAAAGGAGAAAGGAACAAAGGGAAAAGGAAAAAATACACATATACACAAGAGTGTTAGATAGCTATCCATCTAGTTTCTATTAATTCATTGAAAAGAAAAGTTTGAGATAATATGTTTGGACAACATTTCATGCCTGTATCTTATACTCAGAGTAACTATTATGAAGATAACAATAGGCAATTCATTAATTATTGCTACTCTCCTATTATCTTGTTTTGAAATTGTTTCATTATTATTTTTGGTTTTATCCTTTTTCTTTAAAATTAAAAAAAAAACAAAATAATGTTCAAGAATCTCAATCCAGATTCCATAATTCCAACTGCTATGTTAATGGGGAAACTTCTATTTTATTTTTTAGGAGAATTATTACTGACATACTTCGACATTTGTGGCATCTTTAATTCCAAACTAATGTAAAACAAGAATGCCAGATTCACTTTTTAAAATATTTTAGTGTGAGCTTTGCATAATGGACTCAGTTAATTTCCCCATGCAATATTCACATTACAGAAAAATTTTCAAACAATTTTTTTTCTAAATAGATGTAGCTTGATCCAGTAAAGAAAAGAATAATTGAATCTCAGTGGTTAAACTCCCTAATTTAGCAATAAATAAACACTGTACTTTGTTACAACAACAACAACAACACTCTTATGTTCAGAAACTTTCTTTTTATTTATTTTTTTTTTTGCAAAATAATTGTTATAAATATTGTTACCTTTTTTCTATGGCAACATAAATATGTACAGATTGTATACTCATATACATTTAGTTATTTTTATTATAAGCATCACATATGCATGTGAAAATAAAAATCCTAATCATACCAAGTTATATTGTATAAAAGTTTAAAAATATTTTTATTTAATTGTTTATTCCAAAATTCATTTATATTTAAATTCTAATTTTGGGCATTACAGCCTTTAAAAATTTTGATAATCACATTAAATATAGACACTTCTCATTTAATGACTCAGTTCCATTCCTACTAGTAGGCTGTTAAATAATATTTTGCTAAACAAGGAACTGTGCATAGTATATATGTTACAATATTCAGAGCAAACAAATGGTCAAAGGAAACTCCAACTTAATAACTTTGCTTGTATTTCCATAACACTTACATGTAGTACTATAATGTGTAGCCAAACATAAAACTATGGTAAGGTACTATACAGTACAATCAGCAAAAATTGCACTATTTTATAAACAAGGTGTACTGTACAAAAAAGATATTGAGGGGCCAGGTATTAAACTCAGCAGCATAAGCACCTGCCTGGCAAGTGTGAGGTCATGAGTTCAATCTCTGGTACCAAAAAGAAAAAAAAGAAGACATTGTAAGACATTGTGGATCTATAAACAAGATGTATAGAACTGTGCAAAAACCAGATGGCCTGTATGTCCAAGTCACAGTTCTGAACAATGTGCCTTGGCAGTAAGACTGAGCAGTCACTGACCAGGTAGTTTGCTAAATAAGGAATACCTCTATGGAAACTTAGTAAATATACTAATAATTCTTCTCTAAGTTGCATCATCAAAAATTTCATTGTTTAAATTTATGCTTTTGAAATTTATCTGTGTTGTTGAATCCATTCTTTACATTGCTGTGTAGCACTGCTTTGAATAAGTGAACTACAGGAAAATATCTACATTGCTACTGCAGGGTGTTTGAGCTATTTCTGATATGGGCAAAAATAAAGTTTTTGAAAGTCACAAACATTCAGTTCTTTTGGTACCTTTTTAGATATGGAACTGATGATGCATAAAGTATTGGATGACAAGCTTTCATGATGTGGCCAAATGGATACTGTCTCTGAAGTGGTTGCACTAATTTACATTCACACAAATTGCAGTAACATGAGTCAAAAGTAATTGATAGGCATGGTCTGTGAGTAGTCAGAGATTTTGAATTTATTGGACAAAGACTTTACATAATCTTCTACAAATGTATTGAAAGAAGGAAACCAGATCTGAAGAATGAAACTATCATAACACCAATGTCTCATCAAGTATTAGATATAACAGAAATGAATATTATTAAAAGGATTCAAATTCACAGAAGTGGCACATTTAAGGAACGTAGATGAGAAAAAAAGTACCAGCAGATCCAAATATAGATAAACTGAGATGATCAATTCTGAGGAACAGCAAGAAGCATATGGTAATTACAGAAATTTTCTTTACAAATAATAATAGAAACAAATTAACCTATGATTTAAAAGCATGTTAAAGAATGAGTGTAATTAAAAACAAAAAATCTATTCTTCCACTATATATTTTAGATTAAAAAATACAAAATTCAAAACTAAAATTTTAGAAAGAAATAAATCAAACTAACTAAGAGAGCTGAAATTAATATAATTAATGTAATAGTTATGTTATTATAAGACAGAAAAAATGTTAAGGCAAAAATTGTTGCTTGAGACAAATGTTTTACAATAATAAAACAATCAAAATATTGTGATAAGTTTATAAGCATAGAAATAATAACACAGCCTTAATATACATGAGCAAACAAAACTTTTGTAGGACACAAAATATATCTACTGACCAATATCTCCAATATCAATAATGAGCAATCAACTAGCCAAAAAATTAACAATGAAATAAGATTTAAACAACACGGCAAGATAACTAGATTGAATCTATATAATCTTTAAAACAAAAATAAATACATATTTATTCAAATACACAGCATATTTACCAGTACAAATCATAAGCAAGACCATGAAAGAATCGTAGAAAATACACTGAGAACCAATATACAATGAGTTTAAATTTAGGAGATTTAAAATTGTTTGTGAACTAACTGGGTGATAGCTTAATAACCAATGGGTCTAAGAAGATTTTATACAAGAAATTCTAAAATATTTTAGAAGAATACAAATTAGAAAGTCAATAAATAAAATTTATGATATGCAGATAAGCAGTGTTCAGAGGGTTAGATAGATACAGATACAGATATAGATGGAAAGATATAAAACAGTGACCTAATTTTTCTCCACAACTAACTAGAACATTATGAGAAAATTGAACACAAAGAAACAAAAGGAAGACAAGAATAAAAGAATAGGAATCAGTGATACAAAAACAACAAAATCAACAACTAAGACGTTGATTCTTTACAGGAATTATCTTAGCTGGTATTTAAATTGATTTGCCAATAAAAACTGAAGGAGGATTATTATGGCTTGTGTTCAGATGGCCCCTCCAAGCTGCATGCAATCACGGAGGTGGCTGAATCTAGCATTTGTAATTGACCTGTTGTCTACTGCTGGGATTCGCAATGTGTGTGCTGCACCCACCCAGCGGTGGAGCTGACGTACAATGTCCTTTCCCTTTTTGCCTGGTTAGCTCTTGCTGTTTTCAGTGACCATGTACAGCTACCCCCTGATCATGCCACCCTGCCTTGTAGCCAGTTGAGTATGGAATGAAACCTCCAAACTGTAAGAAATAAAATTTCCCTTGATTCACTTTGGGCATTAGGTATTTTGTCTCAACAACAAGAGAACAATAATCAAGACAAGGATCCAAGTTAATAAAATGAAAAATGAAAATAGTATCGTTATAAAAATGATCAAAGTAAAATTGTTAAGGTCTGAAAAACCAACAAATTAAATGACACTGATAGAATGGAAAATTTGTTTGGAAAGGTAATAAGCACTGAAGCTTATTCAACAAGAAATTCGACCCATACTAGTTAAATATTTTATTAATTATTTGAAATCATCCCACAGAAAGCTCAATGCTCAGATTAATTTCACTAGTGAATTTTATAAATTATTTAAGTAATTTTTCACAAACTTTTTATTTAAGACTAAAAAGACACAGAAAAGAAAAACAAAAGAGCAATACAGACAAACAACATGAAACCAAATACAACAACAGTATAAGTTTACAAAACAAGATGATGGGAATTTGAAAATTGTTGTAATATTGCATATTGTTACCTTCAAGCAGGTTGCTTAGATTAACAGACATAGACATGTAAAATTAATCTAAACATGAGTATTAGCTGTTTTTCCAATAACTAACACAATTAGTAGTATTGTCAGTTTAGCTGTCATATACATAGGTACACAAATTTATATATTTTTCCTTTTTTCTTCCTTCTTTCACAAGCTTCTTTTATAAAACCAGCAACACCAAAGTAAGCAAAGACATCAGGGTAAAACAAGGTTTCATACTAATCTCACTTAAGAACATAGATATAAAAATTTTGAAAAAAAAGCTCATAAATGGATTCAAGCAATATGTAAAAGGAATTATATGCTATAACAGAGTAGAATCTATCCTATTAATGCAAATTTGCCTTTAAAATATGAAAATCAGTTACTGCAATATACCAAACAAAAGATTAAAAGGTAGAAACTATCAGAATTCTTTAACAGATACAGAAAATCTAAAATATTTTCATGATAAAGACATTTGATAGACTAGGAATACGGTGGAACTTCCTCAATTTGTTAAAGGACATCTATCCAAAACTCCCAGTTAAGTCACACCGAGTGATGACACCTTGAATATTTTCCCACTAAGCAAACTGGTGGATAAGCATGTGACCTCTTGTCACTTGTAGTCAACATCCTTTCTAAATTTTCAACCACAGGTTCCAGTCAAGACAACTTGGCAAGAAACAGCCTTTTCAAAGGTGTCTCTTTTGGGAAGTAATAAATGAAAGAATCGCTATTTGCAGATGATATGTTCTTGTCAATAATTCATAACAATTTAACTAGGAACCTAATAGTGTTACTAGACTGGGGATCCTGTCTAGATACTTGAAGTCCTGAAGACAGAATACAGCAAGACAACTAAAAAGAACCAAAAGATCAAGAGTTTTCCTGAAAATAGAAACTTAGCAGGGTGGCAGCCAGACAGTGAGAACTGCTCACAGATCTGAGGGAGTGTGATGCTGGAGGCGATAAGCATTATCCTTTAGGGTGTGACTGAGGGAGGTTGGAGGTTTGACATCTGCCAATCAATGGCTTTTATGACTTTTGAATAAAGAGTCAAGGTCACCAAATTCGATGGGGCCAGGTTCTGCAAAGGACAGCTGGATGAGTTATGCCTGAGGTGTTACTGTGTGTAAACTGAGTTATCATGACAATTTTCACATTGTATTGAGCCTTGTATGTCTTGATCATGGGTGAACATTCAACCCAGAAGATGTATCTAGTCCCAGAGAGTGACCCAACCTCCTGAATTGGAGCTGATTCACAGCTGGGTTAAAATTAGACACTTTCTTCTTTCTGCAGCCATTTCCTTACCTGTTTTTTGCCCCTCTAGAATTAATAAATGAACGTAGAAAATCACAGAAGTCAAGATCACCTAATTAAAATTAAGCATTCTTTCTACACACCAGCAAATTATAATCCAAAAAATAATATTGTAAAACAATTCCACTTAAAAGCATATTGAATAGAAAAAAATATATAGGAAAAAATTAACAAGCATACATGATCACAGTAAAATCTAAAGAAATGGTTGAAAATGAAATAAATCTAGCCCTGCACAAAGAAATTCAAGGTTCATGAATCAGATTTTGCATTATTAATATGGCTATACTCTCAGCTTAGTCATTAAATTCACAACATCCTCATATGTACTGTATTTGTTTTTTTAAATGTAGAATGTGTAAACCTGATGTCACAATTTATATGTAAACACAAGAAAACTAGAACTGCAAAATGTACTTGTCAGATAAAAAAGAGTTGAGATGCTCAAAACTTAATCACAAACTGTATGAAAATGATATAGGAATGGAAGGAGGTGAAGAAGGAATGGTAAAAAGGCTAAACTGTGATATGCACATGAGCAACTCCCCATGATAAATGTAAAATCACCAACATGTACTTATAACAAATGCAAAATTTAAAAATATTGTGGTAGGGGTATCATAATATTTCTATGTGTCAATGAAATTAAAGTGAGTGTCCACAAATAAAACACTACAATCATTATGGTCATTATGGTCAATTGATTGTGGATCAAAGCATAAAGACAGTCCACGGAGAAAACAATAATCTCTTAAAAAATAGTTCTTCAGCTACTCGGTATTCATGTAGGTCTGTAGGCAAAGACCATGTCGTGTGTGATAATCCATCCTGCAGAATTAGGCTCTTATGACCTGCAATGGAAATCTCAAACTCTTTAACAAATTTGTGTGTTATTTGAAAAAATTTCTCTATGTATTTTATAAATGATACGTAACAGGATTAAAATTGTATTTGATTACTATGACAAAAGCAGTTCCCCTATGATTATAGCTCTATAAGATTTTCTTTGTATTAATCCTGCTTTCTGGTTGACACATTTCTGAAGTCACTAAGATCATTTTAAAATGGCCTGATGCTTTTGATTACTGCGGAACTTTTTCTGCCACTACTTCTCTTCAGTGTGTCCTTTCTTTCCCTTCAGGAATCTAGTTATACAAAGTCTAAGTATTTTGACTCCCATATTTCAGTTATGTGATTTAAAAACAAATTCTATGTATATTTTCTTTCTTTCCATTGTGGATTTCACAAATACTACCTTAAACTTGGTCCTGTCTACTGTTTTTACAATGCAATGTAATAGTTTACATTTAGGTATCTTAGTTTGAGCTTCTAGAATGAAAATTGTATTTTTTAAGAGATTCAATATTTTGTCCAAATTCTTATTTTTTTTAGTACAAGTGACTAAAGCCAGGATATTCACACTGAAAGTACATCCCCAACATTTTCTTCATTTTTATTTTTGAGAATCATGGCCTTACTAAGTCATTAAAATTGTGATCCTCCTGTATTAGGCTCTTAGAGTGAAAGGACTACAGAAGTATACTACTACACGTGGCTTAAATTCTTCATTTTTTACACATTAAGCACTTATTTTTGGTAATTTTGACATCATATCTGTTATGGTTTGTGTTAGGGCAACCCCTCCAAGCCTCATGCAATGATGGATGCAGCTAAACCTATCATTTGTGATTGCTGTGTTGCCTAGCGCTGGGATTGGTGATGTGAGCGATGCACCTGCCCAGTGACAGAGCCAACATACAGTGTAAGGGCAAGGAAGAAAATGTGCCTTTCCTCTTTTGCCCTTTTTGCTCTTGCTGTTTGCAGTGGCCATGAACAGCTGCCCTCAGGCATGTCATCCGCCTTGGAGCCAACTGATTATAGACTGAAACCTCCAAACTGTAAGAAATAAATCTTCCCTTGCTTCACTTTGGGTGTCAGGTATTTTTTCTCAACAATGAGAGAAAAATAACTAAGACAGTATCATTTAACAGTATTAATATACTACAGAGTATACTCTGTAGTATATTAACTCTTTTCTTAGGGACAGCTCATATAGTTGTCTTGAAGAAACACTCCTCCTTTTACTCCCAGAAGAAGGGAAACATATGCTTCATTTTCACTACTGATCTTTGGTTACACATGCATCTTCTAGGTCAGATCAGTCATTGGATTTCATCACCATAGCAACAGAAGCAACCTAAATCCTCTACATGGAAACTCATAGGACATGAGCTAGGTGAGAACAATGGTTGACTCCACTGAAGTTTCCAACTTTTAGTGAGATTGAAAAATTTTGGGTCAGTGGAAATTATCTTTTCTTCAAAACTGAGAAGTCTAGCTTAGAATGGCACCACTGACAGAGAAGATTAATGGGTAAACAAATAAACAGGTTTACAGTGTAATAGTGTCATTTCATGCAGCAATTTATTCCACAGGTCTACACCCGAATTTCCAAATAAACAGAGCCAAGAAAATCCTCTTCCTCTCCTGAATTAATTTGAGTTTTGTTTATGTTATTTACAACAAATATTATTCAATTAAGTAAGAAGATTCATTTTATATTCACTGAATGATAATCTAATATTCATTGAATCATTATAGCTATGTGGATTTTATTTACTTGAAACTCATATAGTAAAAATTGTATAATCTTCTATGATAAATCTTATTCAAAGAAGTTAAAACAAATACTGTGCCTTTATTTGTTTAATTAATACATTTGAAGTACATAATGTTGGCACTCCTGGTATGGAGTTGGTGTATGAATACAACACATCTTAATTATTTTTTATTAGTACATGTTCCATTTTTTATATCCTTTTTGCTTTCCTTCCCTTTCCCTCTCTTCACCTCTTGTCTTTCCATTTGAGAAAGATCTGTCCCTCTACTTTTTATTATCTATATTTTATTTTGATCTTTATTTACAATTTGGGTTTTTTCTGTGTGAAATCATGTGATATTTAATCTTGTGTGTCTGATTTATTTTATTTAACATGCATTCAAGGGGCATCTGGTTCCCTGCAAGTAACTCATTTTTCCTTATTGCAGAGTAGTACTCCAGTGTATGTAAATACCACATTTTCTTTATCCATACATTTGTTGATGGGCATTTAGGTCAATTCCAAGATTTGGCTATTATGATTTGCCCTGCTGCCTGCATGCACCAATGTGACATCTCTTTAATTCTTTGGGGAAGACACTTAGAAGGAGAATAGGTCAAATGGCATTTGTACTTCAATTTTTTGAGGAATCGCCATACTGAGTTCCATAGTGCTTGTACTGGTTTACATTCCAACCAACAATGTACAAGAATTTCTTGATCCTCTCATCCTAAGTAGCATTTTTTTATTATTTGATTTCTTATTGATGGTCATTTTTTCTGATGGAATCTCAGTGTTATTTTAATTTGCATTTCTTCAAAGATCAGAGATGTTGATTAATTTTTTAAAGGTACTTATTGGTCATTTGTACTTCTTTTATGAAGTTCCAATTTGTTTAACTTACCAACTCTTTGATTTGGTTTTTCATGTTGCCTAGATTTTTGTTTTTTATATATTCTAAATACTGATCCCCTCTCTTTAAAATAGCTGAAAAGTTTTTTCCCATTGCGTAGGTGTTCCTTTTACTCTTTTGTTTATTTCTATATAAAAATTGATCAAAATGATGTCACATATGTTTTCTTTACACTTGTTTGAGTCACTTAACACTTCTATCTTATATTTGATCAATAAATATTGAGAATTTACATTTTGAGTCATGATATTTTCTCTATGGATCTGCTTTATTTCATATATTATATTTTATCAAATGTCTAAGAATTTTCTTTTTAATGAGCTAATTGTTACTTCAACATACATGAAGGTAAAGACAGCTATTTTAACATGAACAACAGACATTACAGTAGCCATTGTTGATTTTTCTATTGTCTACAATAGAAAAACCTACATTGTAGGTTTTGAAGTCCTACAATGCTTTCATTATTCTGTTTTGATCAGTTTTATACTAATTTGTTTGTGTGAATTCATTTTGTATGAAGATACAGACAATTATTTAGAAGAAAACAAGAGACATTATGATATTCTGTTGTCTTGCTTGGAAATCTTGTGTCACTTACATTGTTTTCTTCTGATCTGCTTTGTTCTGTTTAGTTATGTTTTGTTTTACCCTCTTTAAAATAAAAATAAAAACAATGAGCTAATTGTTTTTGAAATCTGTTGTAGAAGATTTCTGTCACAATTTCTAGGTTTATTATTTCAGACTTCTTTTGACTTTTTTTCAAGAAGTGAAAAATTAAGTGAATTCTATAAAAATTGCAAGATATTTTAACATTTAATTTTCTAGTATTGTGTTTAATATACTCATATAAATATTCACTCATAATCTTTATTTTTAATTGTGCTAGTTTACTAGATAGATAGATAGATAGATAGATAGATAGATAGATAGATAGACAGATAGATAGGAAACCACTAGTAAACTTTTGGTTATAAACAATCTGTTTTAACAATATGAAACCATTTTTCTTATTGGTCTTGGAAGATATAGGACCAGGGTATTATTTTGCACATGTCCATTCATCCAACATATGCAGCTGCATTTGGGGCTTTGTGTGTATCTATGTTTCTATATGTCATGATAAATTAGAGAAAGAACTTGACCTAATTAAGTCTTATTCAAATATCACTGAGATATAGACACTTGCATCCTCAAGCACACACAAAGAATTACACATATTATATGTCTATATTGTACACATTGTATATTATGATGCTCCACATACACTTTTCTAAGTCTGCATTTGTAATAACTTAATATATAATTCTTTGGGGATGATTGTTAAAGAGGATCTGTGAATTTCCAGGAATGCTTTCACAGAAGATTTAGAGGATCTTGCATATCAAACACTGATTTGTATCTCAAATTGAAGTGTTTGTCAGTCATTTAAGATACCTCAGGAAGTATATTTTCTTTTGTGTATGTGGTTCAGATTAAGAAAAGTTTTCCAGAAAAGATCAATTCTAATAAATCTAGTTATAATTTTAAGTTGATTTCGTAGATATTGCATGTTTCGTTACTAGACATAAGTCCCAATTAACGGGGCTGAACTTTAAGGCTTCTCATATTCATCACATCCATTCATAAACAGATGGGATTACCCCACCCCTGTGTAAATAACAATGCATTCATTTTTAAATTGTAATATGTATGCACACACATATGTAAATAATTCTTTATAATTACATAGGTATATAGACATGTTTATATTGTCTTTGCATTGGATGTATATATACATTATCTCTTTTATTATAGTGGAAAGCTATAAAGTAGGCATTAAGATGTGAGTACTAAAGATATTACATTGTATCTTGGTTATCCAGCTGTTTTAAACACAGATTTTGATCAAGATCTCACTGACTCCAAGTATAAAATAGTTTTTATGGCTTAATATGCTATACATAGGTGTAGTTACTAAAATTTGAAATCCATGCTAAGTATGTGGTACTGGTGATGATGTTATTATATTTTCGGTCTTCTTATTACACCTGGATTAAAATATGAATCAAATTATTTAATCTCTTTGGATAAAATTTTGCATTAGTTTCCCATTGTTTTTGGCTAAAGGCTGAGCTAAAATACAGTATAAATGCAGCAGTGCGTTGAGATCCTCTCTCTCTCACTTCTATAAGCTCTCTGTCGAGCACGCAGTCCAGCCATGCTCGGGTTGTCCCGCCACGGGCCTGATTGCTGCGCTGTCCTCACCTGCAGGAAGGTGCACATACTCTCCCTTCTTCCTGAAAGTCTCACACCACGTTTCCCCCAAGCCCTTATCTTACCATTCTCTCACAGCTCAGCCAGTACTTGTGCACATATTATTTTCTGAATTCCCAAAATTGATATATAAAATATTGTTCTTTCCTTCCCATTGATCAATTGCATTGTGATTCTTCATTTAGTTTCTGTATCACCTTTTTATATCTCTATCACACAGCAGTGAGAACTGTATCAATCTGCAAGCTTTGTCTCAAACACTGAATTTGGTATTTGGTTTCAATAAATATTGAATTCTTAAATATATAACACCAAATAATTTATGTTAAATAGGGGCCAGCCAAGCAATAAGTTTGTGAATAAAATAAGAAATAGCACTGGATTTCACTCTAAAAATGATTTTACTAGTCAATTACAATTGTAATGTTTTATATATATCTATAGTTTGAGTTTATTTACTTATGCAACAATGAATGTGACATTTCAATTGGCAGACATGTTTTTGTTTCTCTGTACATATTAAACATGCCAGGCTATTGTGTTATGTCCATCTTAGATATGTTTTAACTGAATTCTGTAGGAATTAGAAGTTAGAGTACTTTAGTTTAAAATATAATATAGATGCCTAAATATGTTTTTATTGCTCTATAGTATGTACTGTGGGAGTTTATTGGCTCAAGTATGTATAAAAACTCAATTTTCAAAGAAGGATATAAGTTTTAAAAATTTTGGAGAAAAAAAGATTTAAATAGGTGTTTGTTTGTTTGTTTGTTTGTTGAACTGTTGGTTTTCCTTGAGTGTGGTTCTTGTGTTAGTGATTGAAAACTTAAAAAATTTTACCTGGTCAAGATCACTCTGAGAATCTCATTAAGAAGAATCATTCTAAAACTGTTTGTGTTTTTCAAAAAACAAAATTATTTCCCCTCCAGGTCGACATATTCAGAAGACGAGTGAATCCACATCAAATTTCCAATGACCGAGGGAATTTTCCTAATTAACAGGATCACATGAGTAGTAAAATCAGTCAATGCAGTCTGCCATTAATCAACTAATTTCAATACAAGTGGGCGAGTCATTGATTCCTGTTTCCCATCGTTCAGTTCTCTGGGATTGATGAAGTGCAGTAAACTAAACTCCTAATTCATTGCATCTATTCTAGAATTCATGACGTTCAGCTCTACCGAAGCAAGTCCACTTGTCTAATTGAAGAGTCTACTTTTAGTCTGAAGAACAATGCCTGTTGTCATCACTGTGGAGTGCACAAATAGTGTAAGTCAAACTCAATACACAAATACATTCACAGGAAAAATGTCTTACTCTTTCTTGTAAAGAATATTGATTTTAAAATCATCTTCTAATAATAAATAAAATACATTTGATCAAACAGAATAAACACAGTAATTGTATAGAGTATCCTTGATCATGGGAAACTTGTTTTGAGTATCTCTGCTACTTTCAAAGCTCTCGAATACTTAGCTTCAGAATTGGTAGAAAAGAACGATTGTCAACAGTATCTTTTAAAGACGATAGAATTGGATGGGTTTTGCAGGTATTTAGCACAATGCTTTGCATATAGCAAACTCCCAGCACATCTCATTTACTGTAATTAAGATGAAATACTAATGCTGTGATTATTAATATTTTCAGTGTGCATTATATATTTTTTTGTGCTAGGGATTAGACACAGGACTTCACCACTGAGCTGTATTTCTAACTCAGCTTCTTTCCTTTTTTGATTGAGCTGAAAAATTAGTGATTTCTTCCGTATCTTGCCTCAGAGCAATTAATGGTGTCATTCATTAAATGAGTGAAGGTAACTCAGTAAATCAGAATCCAACTATGAGTTCTCCTTCTGACCAATGATAAATCTAATTAAAATGTTCACTCTTTTTTTAAATATTTTCACTCATTTTTTAGAGCTTTACATATGACCATATTTACCTGGTCTATCAGCAGTTGATCACACTGCAATAGTAATGAAGTTCAGTAGCCAGCTGTGTCTTTTGCTCTCTCACTCTTTTATTGTATGACAAATCTCTGAACTCTCACACATGAGTTTCCCTTTGTGTTACATTTAAAAAACAGTCTCTTATGGGGGTTGTAGTAAGATCCTTCTCTCAAAATCATATAGCATTGAAACAGGGAAAGGAAAAATTGGAGAGCAGAGAAGGGAATTGATGTAGAATATATATATATATATATATATATATAGAGAGAGAGAGAGAGAGAGAGAGAGAGAGAGAATGCTAAGGATTTCACAGTTTTTTGAAAGATTATTCTCAAACTACTAGACTATATATACCACTTGGTATATTTCTTAAAATGGCAATGACTGTGATGTTTGTCAGTTTGGACCACTATAATAGAGTATTATATACTGGGTGGCTTGCATACCAAAATCTATTCTAATACTTTCCAAGGCTTTGCACATGTACATTCCTTTTTTTCTTGTATTATAAGCAATATATCATAACAACTACTTACATAGCATTTAAATTGCACAAAGTATTTTATGTAATATGCAGATGATTGAAAGCACATTTTCAGATTTGTGTGATACACAAATCTAATGTCATTTTGCGAAAGGGACTTGAATATCTCTGAATTGTGGTATTTGTTGGAGATTTTTAAAACAGATACCAGTGGATACTTAAGAACAGCTCTGTATTTCTTTCTCCTTTCTGTTCTTTTTCAACAATAGGAAGTCCAAAAAAATAAAATTGGGAAATTCTTGCTAAAAAAAAAAAAAGTATGGGTTAAAGACATACATTAGAAAAGAAGGAGGCAGGAAAGTTATCTGAGTGTTGTGAAGCCATTCTCAACTCTGAAAGTATAGTGTGTGAGAATCAACTCTTGTCATTGGTATAAATTTTAGTTATTTAGTTGTATAAGTGAATCACAATAACTTATTTTTTCATGAGAGTTTTCAAAGAAATAGAAAGACTTGTATGTTTGAAATGTTGAAAATTTGTAAAGAGAAGTAAATTGATGAAAAGAAAATGGGAAGCTAAACCAAACCACTGTATAAACGTACTTTTCATCTCCACAGTTATCAGGTTGTCCAGGGTCCTTTGACTCAGTGTGAGGCTTCTTACAAGGGTTCCAGACATCCCACGAAAAGCTCTATAGAGAAATGAATAATTTGTCTTCTTAACAGAGAAGAAAGCTAGAGTGTCTGTGTAAGTCTGTTCATCTCCTTGGGGCTGAACTGCAATAAATGTCTTCAAAATGAAAGTTCTGCAATTAATGGCACCACAACCATTTTAATAAGTTAGATTATCTGATGGAATATAAACTTTATTATGTTGTCAGATTGTGGGTAGAGTATGTGTGTGTCCTACAATCATTTAAAAGCTTTATAATTAGAATGTGATTGATGTAACAAAATGAATATATGTGCAGGGTGTTTATGATAAAATTAAATGAATTTCAACTAGTAAAACTAATTTTTGTACATGCATTGTGTTAAGATTTTTAAGTATGTTAGCTGGTGTCTTCTATTATGTGGAAAAGTATTAGTATGATGTTGAGGAAAATTTAATTTCACTTATATAACTCAATCATAAAAATATTAAAACTAGGTGGATTTTAAAAATAAGAAAATAAAGCCTATTAATGCTTAACCATATTTAAATTTGTATTGTTTAACTATGGAAATTAAACTTATTTTAATAGGCTTATCTCTGCTATATTTTAAAATCTGTCTTGAAACTTTTAGCCTTTAAAAAATCTCCTATTAGAACTCTGAAAACATTTATTTAAAATGCATAATGCTAAGTATTATCTAGACATTTGCTGTCTTTCTATATAGGAGGCCTGGGATATGAAGACTGTGTGGGAGGAGATGTTACATTTCTACCCAATTCACTACTGAATCCTAAATCCTGAGTTTGGATGAGCTTGGTTTTTGTTTCTACTGTGACCCATTAATCTGTCGCTATAAAATGTGAATATGTTGTAAAGATGCTATTAGAAGTTTCTTATAAATTCTCTTGATAAAATACATAACAAAGAAAGATTGAAAGAAAACACACTGAAAGGCAAAACTGGTATCTAGGAAAGAAGGTAGTAGCAACTGGGAACTTTAGTCTTCGGGTGGCAGTTTATCACAGGCATCAGAGTGTCACACAAACCTTTTTAAGAGAACAAGACATGAGAAAGTGTCAAGATAGTTACTGGAAAAGGAGTCTTGAAAACTGTTCCTATCTTCCTTGTAATCATACACTGTGTACACAGTGTAACATATACTGGTATTTGTATAACAATTTTCACCATCATAGTGATAAAAGTGTTAGTCTGTGTTGTTCAAAGATGGGAGAAAACTCTTCCTTTATACCTGGTGAACTTCCTTTCATTAGGAATCCTGACGTAGTGCTATAATGGTTCAGTATAGGGTGTCCTTGGGTCATCAGAGATTGAAGAAGGGAATTAAAATCCCTTGAATTATCTTTGATTTTTAGGTACTTTTAATGGTCTTGCTTTTCCATGCTCTTTTCATCTACTTTTAAAAAATACTTTGAGAAAAGACCAATGTTTCTCATTTAATAGATAAGAAATTGGACCTGAGCTAATTTTAAGAATTGAGATGCAGGCATGAATTGAACAACTCATGACATTCATGTCATATTTCACTGTGAGATCAATAGCTCATTTCCAACATTCTTTAGCCTGCAACACTTTGTTACATGAAATCTTATAGGTGTACCAATACACAAGCAATAGAAGGAAGCATTCCAAATGAACAGTCCTCTATCCCTCTGGCCTTTATCCCTAAACAAAGAAGAAACCTGGGTCACAGGTTCCTGCAAAGAACAGTGAAGGAGACAGCACTGGGTTGCATTGAAGATCATACCCAAATTTCCTTATTTTTTAATTGGTAATTCCTCCTCAGATTTAATCCAAGAAGTATCTTCTTTCATCACAACATATTAGCATTTAACCTCTTTATTGAATCTGAGCTTCCACTGCCTAAAATTTAAACAGGATGGTATACTACTATGGTATTACTAACCTCTTTACAAGCTTGTGGTTGTTGCAGTAAGGGGTACTTTAAGGAATTAACTGACTTTCTTGGTTCATTTTAATGGGAAGCATTGAATGAGGGATTGATCCTAGTAAGTGATAGATCCTTCCATTTTTATAAATAAAATGTAGATCAGCAAGAAGAACGATAAAGGAGGCATGCAGGAGCTAACTAAATTAAGCACACACATTTCAAAGAACATTTACTAATTCATAAATGTGTAAGCCAATGTCCTTCAATATGTCTTAAGAGAATGAAAGCAGTTCAGACTCAGTGAGCAGCACTGTGAATGAATAGATTGCAAAGCAGACCAGGAACATTTTGGAAATGAGAAACATGAACTGATGGGAAAAAACATATATAGAAAATAGAAAGTAGGAGTTTTTGATAAATCTTATCTACAAATGTATGTTATTGTGTTTCAAATAAAATAATGAACTAAAATATGCTAAATCTCAAAATCTGAAAACTAGGAATCTTTTGAAGATGTTGACAATGTTTTGCAGATTCAGAAAATATTCTCTTTCACCCCAAGACACTTTGATGTAAATTTTGCATCTGAGCTTTAATTCTTTTAGGAAGTCAAAGAATCACATTGAGTCTCAACTTCTCCTACAAAATGGAGCAAATATTTTCCAACCTATAGGACCACTGTGCAGATAAAATATAACACCATGTGGAAAAACACTGCATGTGCTAAATAGTCACCAAAATAGCAAAGACTCCTGGCCTTGAAATTAACCACTTTTGTCATTCCATGGTGGAGCACATATTCAAGTGGCATCTGAAAGGAAATCCCTGCTACTCACAAAATCATTTGACAGGAAGTCATTTAATAAAGCAAGAGCATTGGTGGTGGCTATAATGTACACTCATCAATATTTTCTGAAGGTAGGATGGCATCTAAGCAGTGTTATTTTCTCATCTTGAGCCAAAATCTGCCTGTACAAGATGAATTTCACAAAAAAATGAATATGTTGACAAATTGCCTATGTCATAGGTATGTTCCAGAATCTAGTGCTATGAAAAATTTCCTTTCACTGTAATTGTTTTTGCTTCTCCTATCAGTGGCCCATCACTTTGGCACAAATTCTGAAAAATGATGGTTGCTTTTTAATTTCTTGATAAACCATCAGATACCTGATTGATATCCATAAATCAGTATGTGCTTGATGGATACAAAGCTCCTGAGTACAGATGAATGGTCACTGCTGCTTGCAATGTTGTAATGCATTTATTAGTCAAAATCGCTGCATGGATTTGGGTATTCAGATGAGATTGTTCATCTCAGATTTTAATTAGAAAAAGGATAACAAATTTGCCAAATAGTATTAGGGTTCTAAACTACAGTATGCTTTATATTAAAATAAAATTTCAGAACAGCAAAATCCTTCCATGAAGAAACATTGCTTAAAGTAGAAAAATAAATAATCTAATTTAAAATATATCTCACACATACAAACAATAAAGGATTTTTAGAGTTGATTTATCTTCAGAGATTTTGAAAGCAGCTTTATATGTGTACCCCATTTTGCTTTTAATAATATATATGGTACATTACCCCTGTACCACTAAATATTTGTTTCTTTGTTTGTTTGTTTTAACCACAACTTGAATGGTTACCTAATAGGTGTTTGACCCATGAAATGCTTAATTGATTCTTTTGGGCTTTTACATTATTAAAACAATCACTTTTCAGTGCAATGCAGAGACAGTGTAATTGCTCTCTAGGCACGTTTACTGAAATCCTAAAAACTGTCAGCTTAGATTGTGCAGTTAGCACATCCACTGACAGAAGACACCTATCTGCAGATTTCTACACTTGTGGTAGGACTGACAAAATAATGGTCGTCCATTTAGCATGATTATAGGTCTGCTCTTCTTTTAAAAATGTTTTCACAACCCTGGCACAATTCTTGCATTCTCAAAAAAATCACTGTACTAAATCTGACATTCTTGAAAATTCCTCTACTAATGATTCATTATTAGTTCTTGTTAAAATTTGAATCCCGTATGTGAGAAATATAAGCTTTTAACTGTTTACACATATAAAATAAGATCTCAAGGAAAATGTAGTTAGAAAGAAAAGGCCTCTATGTAAACTGAGCACAGTGATTTAGGAGGATAAAGTCATAAGAGGCATGTTCCTCATTGGGGAATTCTGCATACTCAATGGGAAACAATTTTAATGAAAATCACCCCTAGCAGAATGAGGACCTCAGAGCTGATTAGATGGCTTTTCATTTTCTACATATGAAACTCTAATGCTGCATTGGCTCTGGATTTTAGATTTGTAGTCCATGTTCATTTTTCCATTGTGAAGCTAACACTTTGCTTCTGAATAAACTTAGCAAGAGTTTGCAGGAAATATTTTTAAAGAGTCACATTATGTTTTAATTATTGCCAAGTGATATTAGAAAAAGAGTATGCTTTCCCTTTTCAGAAGAAAAAAAATAACACAGACATTTAACACGATTTATCTTTGCATAAAATAATGAAATTTGCTTTTTGGATTAGGAAATGTAATAACTCAGCCAAATCTTGGCACAGGAGATGTTCCCCTGTTGAATGTCCTTCTGTTTCAGGATGAAAAAGTAAAAGAATTAGAAAAGGCTTGAGATATTTAATACATGTAAAAGATAATATATTTTTAATAAGCTTTTGTCTGTCTTGTCACTTTTTACAATGATGGTAGTATATCGCTTTCGTTTCAAAACAGGAATGGGGTAGAGAACTGATTGCATTCAGTTTATTATATATGTATTTTTTATTTGGTCAAACACTCTTTCAGGGACATCCAGTTCAACAAGCATGAAAATGCCTCCAGGGATTAAATGAGAAACAAAATTTAATTGCACCATTAAACCAGCTTCCAAAATCAAATCCATCTTTAACACTGTAGTAACTAAAATATACTGCCCTTCTACTTAAAGAAACTATCCTTTTCTAAAACCTAGATTTTCTTCAATTTTCTAAATGGTTTATATAAAAATTAATAAAGTATTTGGTATATGAGGCAAGTGTTTTAGAAAAGTTCAGATATGTTCAAACTTTGAGCCACACCTTGTACTGTAATCCTAGACCTTAACCCTTGCCTTCCTTCATGCATGTTCATCATTTGGCCTCTGTGTTGGAGACAGCCAGACATGATCTAAACCCTCAAAAGCCACAAATCCAAGTGATTTGAACGACAAGTGTCAGGTACTTCATCTCAGTGACAAAAAAGTGACTCATACAGCTCTTCCTTCTCTAACCATAACTCTAAACACTAAATTCAGACACAGCTCCAAACACTAAACCCAGCACAACTCTGAACGGTATCTGAACCTCTGCTGTCAAGCCTAATCCTGATCTCTAGCACTTACTTCCTCACCCTCCTCCATAACATAAAGCTAAATCCTAATTCAAAACTGAAAGCAACTCCCCATAAAAATATGAACCCAAATAATTTTTTTGCCTGATATCCGTCCTTGCCCCAATTTCATTGTCATCCTAATTATAATGAAGCTTTGAAGAAATAACCTCGAATCCTTGGCATTAAAATCCAACATGCCCTGGTAACCAGGCACCCACAGTTTTGAAACTCTCCCCTCTCCTGTTCCCTTGAAGGGAGACATTAACTAGAAAAAGTTGAGTCTTTGCTGTTTTCCCATTTTCCAAATGTCTAGACACTAAAAGGGCCTGAGTGAGAGCCTTCTCAAATTTTGATGCAGTCCTCCATCCAGATGTGGTTAATTTTCATGAGTTGCCTATAAATATGAGAATCAGCTCAGTGGCAGTTAAGGCAGTAAGATCTCATCTATTATGTGACCTCAAAGACCTTCACCATGAGCATTGGGGTTGTGTGAGAAACGGCCTTGCCTGGACAGTAAGAAGCTAATAGATGTTAGAACACTATCCTCTTCACATCTCAAGACACTGCTGGAAGAGT
Organism: Hydrochoerus hydrochaeris; assembly: GCA_004027455.1. NCBI lineage: Eukaryota > Metazoa > Chordata > Mammalia > Rodentia > Hydrochaeridae > Hydrochoerus > Hydrochoerus hydrochaeris. The sequence goes on from PVLA01002416.1 coordinate 129,208, forward strand.
GGAAAGTATTGAAAACTAATAGTGTATGGACTGTTGAGAACTAGTTTGTCTACTCAGAGGTAAATCTGTTGAATCAGTAACCCTTAATACTCACTGTTTGAAGATGTTCCCTTTCTGTCTCTGTCTCTTTCTGTCTTTGTCATTTATCTACTATTCTACTATCATCTATCTATCTACCATTATCTATCTATGTACTTATCATCTATCTATCTATCTATCTATCTATCTATCTATCTATCTATCTTATTCCTATGTACCTGTTTTGAGGAGAATTTTCAAAAAAAGTGTTATTTCTTGACCTGACTACTGAGCATTGTCTTCGTAGAACACCACACAAAGAGAAATCAGCCTTTTTGAGGGTCGCAATCCAGACACTGAAATATAGCATCATAAGGAAGACAAGAAGGAAGGAAGTGGATCCCCTGAACCCAGGAGAAATCTGAAAGTGTGAATTGAAGTCAACAGAGAGAGAGGAAAGAAAAAAGTGAAGGATGAAGAAGGTGGTAATGAGCAGCACCTTCACCCTGAGATGGGACTTACTGTTTGAGATCTGTTCAAGCCTGGGGATGCACGGTCATGGCGATGGTGATGGCTGGTAACCCCAGAGGCTTCTGCAGAGACACATGGCAGTGGGGAGGAGCAGCAGATGTGGAAGACTGCACTGGTGGTGAATGCAAACCTTAGTCATCCCACATGGAGAAAGCAATTGACTGGGAGCCATTTTGGAAATGGGCTGGCTGAGCTCAAAACCCAGAACTGCTGTTGTCTTCATCTAGCAGCTCCCAGCTGGGCACAGACCCAAGGAAATTACCTGGACTGGGGCAAGCCTAATGAGTCTGGTCTCAGGACAGTTTGCTGCGATTATCTACTACCTTGCCAAAAAGCTGCTGCTGGTCTAGATTGGTGAGATTAAGTACTCTGTCTCCACCTGTTGTCTACTTGTGAAACCAGGGAGAATCTTGAATGTGGACTTTCTTTCTTTCTTTCTTTCTTTCTTTCTTTCTTTCTTTCTTTCTTTCTTTCTCCTTTGTATTCTCTTTCTGTATTGTTTTTATATGAATGTCAATGTTGTTTCTAACCTCTTTTGGGTGTGGTTCTGTTCTGCTTTTCCTTTTGTCTCTTTCATCTTTCTTTTCCTTCAGTCTTCTCAACCAGTTTCTCCAAATTGGCATGGCCCACCTTTGTGCTCCAACCTAACTTATACCTCTTACTCTTCCACTTTTCTATTTTTTCCTTAATTCATTTTAAATTTTAATTCTCAAACACAAAATTGACACATTAAAGACATATATTACATATAATTATCTGGTTTGTTTTACATTTTGTTACATAAGAACAAATCTACTTCATATAGTTAAAAGTTGAAAATTAAAAGTCAGGTCTGTTTGTTGTTTTTTAGTCTGTATTCAATGCTATTTGTACCACTATAGCCAAAATAGACATAACTGTTATAAACAGCTGTTGGTCCTGGTATTTCATGACTAAGATTAACTAAGAGTCATAGAAAATATGGTGGTGTAGTGGCCAAAGAACCAGGGACTATGCCAAAAAATGCAACAACTTCTCATCTCCAACAAACTGAAGAGGTAAGACCTTCCAACAGACTCAAAACCCGAAAATCTGCTACATTTGGTAGACACATCAGTGAAGTAATCATCAACTTAGGGTCTTAAATACTACCAAGAAAGCAACCTACCATAAGTAACTTACAAGAATCATCCCAGGAATTAAACTAAAAAAAAAAGAGAAAATAAAATGAGAAGCACTTAAGCAAAACGCAACCCCAGACATCCAGTTCACCAAGGGCAAATCCAGGAGGCAATGAGTTGTGACAATCCAAAAGACCTCTGCCAGGTCTCTCTGAAGTGGTAACAACAAAGCACTTGAAGGAAGCTCTAGAAAAAAAATCAGAAATAATCTCTCAGATAACTACAGAAATGATCAAAATATACACCAAGCTTTTTGAAGTTAGAGCAGACACAGTCAAAAAAACATAGATGAGCTTAAGAAAATTATGGAAGCTCAGTATAGGAAAGAAATGGAATCCATAAAGCACACTCAAGCAGATATCCAGGAGAATAAAAACTCCAGTGAAAGTATTCAAAGCACATTTGGCCAATGTGAGGACAAGATCTCAGATATTGAAAACAGGCTTGCAGTTAGGGACCAGGAAAAGAAAGATTTCTCAAAAATAGCAAGGAACTATGAGAAATCAATCTATCAGCTGCTAAATGAGACAAAGAATAACAAGATAGATTGGAGTTAATAAAAATGCAGGAGATACCACAAATATCATAAAAAATTGTTCACAGACATCATGAGAGAAATCTTTCCTAGAGAGAAAAAGAATTTGACATAAGATAAATGAGGAATGTAGAACTCCAATTAGCAATGATCAAAAAAAAAATCTACAGCAAGGCATATCATAGTCGAGATTTCAGAAATTCAACAGAATACAATTCTAAAAGCTGTTAGAGAAAAAGAAAGAAATCAACTATAAAGGAAAGCCCATCAGAATTACAGCTGACTGCCCAGCACAAACTCTCACATCAAGGAGAGCTTGGAGTAAAGTACTGCAAGTTCTGAAGGAAAATAACTTTCAACCCAGATTGATGTACCCCTCAAAACTATCTTTCAAAATTCATGCAGCAGTAAGATCCTTCCTTGGCAAAGAACATCTGAGGAAATTGATGACCCAGAAGCCAGCACTTCAAAATGTTCTGATGGACATTCTAGAAAGAGATAATAAGGACTACAGCTCCATGAACCCCAACGAAAGGAATCCACCAAGGGAAGGCAGATAATTAGAGGTAAGGGAAAAAATGGAGGAGAGCCAACAACAAGAAAATTACATGACAAAGATGTCAATATATCAATCATAACCATCAATGTTAATGTTCTCAATTCACCCATCAAAACACACAGACTGGCAGAATAGATCAAGAAGCAAGATCCAACAGTATGCTGCATACAAGAAACACATTTAATTTTTAAAAAAAATTTATAGACTGAAAGTCAAGGGATAGAAAATAATGCTCCACTTGACAGGAAGCCGTATAAAAGCAGGAATAGCTATTTTATTTGCAAACAAATTGAACTTGAAGCCAAGACTGATTAAAAGAGATAAAGAAGGCTACTATCTCCTCATAAAGGGAGTAATCCAAGAAGAAGAGATAACAATCATAAATATAGTTGCATCAAGTACCAGTGCACACAACTATATAAAACAATTACTAACAGACATGAAAAATCAAATGAGCCCTAATACAATTGGATTTGGAGACCTGAAGTATCCCGATGTCACAAAAAGACAGATCAACTAGACCATTAAATCCATAATAAAATATTAGAATGAAATCAAACTTTTGAACAAATGCACTTAGTAGATGTCCATAGAATGTTCTACCCCACAACAACAGAATATACATTATTCTCAGCTACACAAGGGACATTCTCCAAAATAGACCATCTACTAGTTCATAGAACATGCTTAAGTAAACACAAAGAGTTTGAAATTATCCCATTAATACTATCAGATCACAGTGCAATGAAATTGGAAATCCATGCCAAAAGAAACCACAAGAACTTCATACACACATGGAAATTAAATAGCACCCTACTGAACAATCTTTGGGTCACACAGGAAATTAAGAAATTAAACAATATATGCAATGAAACAAAAATGCAAATACAACTTACCGAACCTGTAGGATACAAGGAAAGCAGTCTTCAGAGGGAAATTTACACCAATAAATACCCACATCAAGAAAACAGAGCAAGTGCATATAAGCAACTTAATATTGAGCCACAAAGTTATAGAAAAAAGAAGAGCAGGCTAAGCCAAAAGCTTATAAAACAGAAGAAATTGTAAAGATCAGAGCAGAAATTAACACATTGGAGACTTAAAAAAAAGAAAACCATACTAAGAATCACTGAATCGAAGAGTTGGTTCTTTGAAAGATTAAGTGAAATTAACAAACCTTTAGCTAACCTTATCAAAACACAAAAGCAAAGACTCAGTTCCACACAATTAGGAATGAAAAGGGTCAAATCACAATGGATCACATAGAAATCTAGAAAACCATGTATATTTAATTTGAAAACTTGTATTCCAATAGGATGCAAAATAAAGTAGCAAGGACAGATTCCTAGATACACATCAATTACCAAAGTTGACTCAAGAAGATATAAAAATCCTAAATAACCCAATATCAATAAATGATAATGAAAATGTAGTTAAAAACCTATCAATAAAGAAAAGCCAACATCCTGATGGATTCACTGTGAATTCTACAAGAAACTTAGATTAGACCTAACACCACTACTTCTCAAACTCTTTAATGAAATTAAAAGGGAAACAATACTTCCAAATTCATTCCTGGAAGCAAGCATTACTCTGATACTAAAATCAGAGAAAGATCAACTAAGGAGAGAATTACAGGCCAATTTTCCTAATGAACATTAATGCAAAAATCCTAAATAAGATATTGGCAAACAGACTGCAACAAATTGTGAAGAAGACTGTACACCATAATCAAGTGTGATTCATCTCAGGGATGCAGGGATGGTTCAACATACATAAATCCATAAATGTATACATCATATTAACAGAGCAAAAGACAAAAATAATATGATCATCTCAATAGATTCAGAAAAGCTTTTGACAAAGTCCAGCATCTATTCATAATAAAAATCCTACAGAAAATTGGAATAGATGATCTTTATCTCAACCTGATAAAAGCCATCTATGACAAGCCAATAGCCAACATCATACTAAATGGACAAAAGCTGAGATTTCTTTTTAAATTCCAGAACGAGACAAGGATATGCACTATTGTGACTCCTATTCAACGTAGTTCTGGAAACATCAGCAAGAGCAAATAGACAAGAGAGAAATAAAAGTAATAAAGATAGAAAAGGAAGAAGCTAAATTATTGTTATTTGCAGATGATATGGTATTCTACTTAGAAGATCCCAAAAATTCCAACAAAAGACTACTGGATTTAATTTAGTAAAGTACCCAATTACAAAGTCAACACTCAAAAATCAATAGCTTTCCTGAACATGAATAACAAATTCACTGAGAGAGAAATCAGGGAAACAATACCTTTTACAATAGCATCCAAAAAATGAAATACCTAGGAGTCAATCTAACAAAGGATGTAAAAGACCTCTACAGTAAAAACTACACTACTCTGAAAAAGGAGATTGAAGAGGATATCAGAAAATTGAGAGCTATCCCATGCTCTTGGGTAGGAAGAACCAATATAGAGAAAATGATTATTCATCCAAAACTACAATTATATTCAGTGAAATCCCAGTCAAACTTCCAATGAAATATCTCACAGGACTAGAGAAAACAAACAAAATTCATCTGGAACCAGAATAGACTTAGAATAACAAAGACAATACTGGGCAATAAAGACAAGACAAGGGGCATCACAATCTCTGACTCAAAATCATACTAGAAAGCTACTGTGATTAAAAAAAAATAGTGCAATACTTTCACAAAAAAAGACTTGAAGATTAATGGAATGAGTTAAAAGATGTAGAAACAATTCCAGACACACTAAGTCACCTTGTCTTTGAAAAAGGTGCCAAATACTGGAAGTATTCACTGGAAGAAAGATAGCTTCTTTAATAAATAGTGCTGGAAAAACTGGCTCTACATCTGTGGAAGATTAAAACAGAACCCATAACTTTCTCCATGTACTAAGCTAAAATCTGAATGGGTCAAAGATCTTAATATTAAAACAGAAATATTAAATCTCCTGAAAGATAGCATAGGTAAATCTCTTTAAGACATTGGTATAGGCAAAGACTTTCTTAACAAAACACTAATTGCACAGGAACTATTACAGAGAATCAACAACTGAAAAACTATTTAAAAGCTTTTGCACAGCAAGAGAAACCACCAACAGAGTGAAGAGACAACCCACAATGTGGGAGAAAATGCTTGCCAGCTGTACCTCAGGCAAAAGATTACTACTTTTAAGAACATAAAAAGAACTCAAAAAGTCAGTCCTCCCAGATTTAAAGACCCAGTCCAAAAATGAGATGAATATACCCATCTCAGATGAAGAAATACAAATAGCTAATAAATATGTGAAAAGATGTTCAACATCACTGGTCATTTGAGAGATGAAAATTAAAACAATACTGAAATTCTACCTCACCTTGGAAAGAATGGCTGTTATGAATAAATCAACCAATAAAAAATGCTGGAGGGGCTGTGAAGGAAAAAGAACTCTTCTCCATTGTTGATTGGAATGTAGACCAGTATGACCACTGTGAAAGTCAGTGTGGAGATTCCTCAAAATACTAAGACTAGAGGTCATATTCAACACAGCTATTCCTTTTCTGGGTATCTTCTCAAAAGAATTAAAAACATCACACCACAGTGATATATGTGCACCCTAGTTTATAGCAGCACAATTTGCAATAGTCAGATATTGGAAACAACCTAAACATGCATCAAATGAGGAATGGATTTTTTAAAATGTGGTGTTTTTCTACAGTGGAGCACTAGTCAGCCATAAAAAGGGATAAAGTGGGGACTTTTATAGGTAAATGTATGCCACTGCAGACCATACTCATTAGTGAAATAAGTAAGACTCACGTGTAAACTTCATATTGTCTCTTTAGTGTGAGAAACCGAAAGAAACAATATATACCTTAAATATAGATGCAACATACTGATTGTTCATGATTTCGCACCCTGGACATTGAATTTTCTTCAAAAGCTTCATACTCTTTTTACCATGGAAACTCATGTCAACACACCAATACCAAGTGTAGAGTCCTCTTGCCTGAACTCTGGATCCCAGTCCTTGGCTGATACATGTTGCTGCCCCTGGTTATATGTCTCTCTTTGTTCTCTCTAGTATGAAAATGAGTTCACTTGATGCTAGTGGACATCTGTCTGATGCAGAAACTCCAGTTTGATGCACAAGAGAAACTGGGTTCCTGGTGGGATCCACCGAGATAGACGCATTTCACACTTCAGCACCTTCCTGTGTTCATGCCGGGGCTTAGAAATGATCCCATTTTCCCTGTTCGGCTCTGAGTGGGTGATTCTGTACCCACAGAGGCACCGTAGGGATCCTGCCACATACCATGCTTTGGAAATGCCATTGCAGCCGTCTGAGTCTCCACGTATTCCTCTTAAAAGTGTGAAGATAGAGAAATAAGCCCCACACTTTTTTGGGGGGGAATAAATTAGCATAAAACCTGACAAGCATACTTAAAACCTCAGTCTGTAGAAAAAAGTACCTGGCGAGTTGTGATCAGTCATATTTATCATTTTTCTCTGTTCTCCTATTGAAAATGTTACCTCCCTGATTCTGGTGTAGCTCATGTCTATCTATGTTTAGAAAAACATATGAAAGTTACACAATTTCTCAAAGGGAAGGGATCAAGAGAAGAAGGGAAGAGGGAAATAGGGGGAGAAAAACAGATTATCATGAGAACTAAAATGTGTCATGCACGTGTACGCAACACCACACAATGAATGTAAAGATTACACGCTGCAAACATGGCCTAAAATAAATAAATAAATAAAGTATGTTTAAGGAAACAAAAGTATTCTCAATTCCCAGGAAAATTTGGAATTTTTTTTTCTAACCAGTGTTGTGCCTCCATACAGACTAACCAAGGGATCTCTGTACCCTAAAGGGGGACTGGCAGGCCCAGATTCAGGGATGGTAATGTTGTGTTTCACTCACTCAGATTCTGCCTCCGGAGCACTCACTCTGCCCCGGAGATTTTCTAGATACATGGTATAACTCAGCGAACAAAGCACATGAGTGCTGGGCCCCCGTTCTGTCTGGGGAGGCAGACATTCACTGTAGACCTCAGAAGCCGGTCAAATCTACAGAACGCTAGATGTGATGCTTTCCTGGCCTCCTCTAAATATAGATACATCCTCTTGTATTCCAAATAGGATGATACGGTCCAGGAACAGCCATATGGCATGTGGATTTTAGGAACAGAATAAAGGTAAAAACTGAATAATGAATATGAGTACTTTGGCTGAAGAGAGACTGATAGAACCCTGGAGTTCATACATTTTATGATTCCTGCAGGAGAGATATAGCTTTGGGGTTTCTCTTGCAAGAGGTAGAAGTCAAATACTACTGTGGATAGAATTGTAGCTCCTAGAAAAGGAGTCGGGAGGATGGGGCTCAGAGCCAGAAGCTGTTCCTAGCTGTGTCTGTCCCCCTCTTCAGTCCTCCCTCAAAGCACTGGAGAACCAAGGGGTTCAGGTTACAGTTTCAAGAAGAAATCTGTTCTCTAATGTACTTGGATTCCAGGCTTGAGTGCCAAGGTGCATTCAGTGCTGTGAAACTCTTCTGAAAAGGAATCTCCAGAGGAAGTAGAGATATGTGTGTGTGAAGTAGCCATGCCTAGCAAGGTTGGACATGGATAGAACAGTCACAGAGGCCTTGGAGTAGGATAGGGCTGCCCCTAGCCAGAGAGAGGCAAGACCAGGAGCTAAGATACACACAAGGCTGGCTTGGAAAGACAAGTGTGAAAAGAAAATTCAGGCCTCAGACACTGCTATTCATCCATCTCTCCCCAGCATCATCGCTTCTATTTCGAGCACTTGGCCGGAATTGTACCATACTTTGTATATTCCAGAAATCCAAGTTAAAGAGACCTAAATGGGGTCACTTTGCCTGGAGAAAACCTGGAACTTCTCTTACTTCTTATCCTTGCTCAACTGAAATATCTAGAGGCCCACATGGCAGAAACAGATGGTGAGTCGTACATTCCCAATTGTTTTTTAGCACATTAAGACCTGTTCCTCTTCAGTCTTCACTAAATCTCTGACAGAAGGGAATACCTTTCCTCTAACAGCAAATCACATCAGAGAAATGATGGGAACGGGGAGGGCAGATGGTCAAATTAAGACTCAGCTCACATCCCAGTGGTTGTATTGATGGGTGGTGCGGTATCCAGTGATTCCAGGATCTTGTCCCACTGAAAGAATTACATGGAGACAACAATTTAACATTGATTGAGGAAAATGAGAGAAAAAAAGAGAAACAGGAAAAAAAAGAGGAAGAAAAAAAGAGAAGATATATTCTGCACACAGGAAAGGCCACTATAAGAATAAGAGTACAGCAACAGTGAATTCAAAGGTGGCCACTTTTTATATCTTTTTTGAGGTCACATCTAGCCTGTCCCATGAGATGCCTGAAGTCTTTCTTCCCATGTGTTTTGGTCATGACTCTGATGAACTGGCCGTGCACAGTTGCCCAGCCATGATTAGCAAACATGCCACAGAGATACCCTGCCTCTCTCCTATCATGGGCAGAGTTGGGGTGAAAGCGGCTAAGATTTTTCTTCCAGCAGAGAAGTTGTTTTCTCTTGTTAGTTCTTGAGGAAGTCACTCACCCTCTTTGGCTTTATATGTCTCATCTGGGGAAAGGAAACACGAATGACTTGTGCGGGCAACACAGTGTGGCTAGGAGACTCACAAATAGAAAGAAAATTGAGTCCTTGCTCCTAAACCTTCCTCAGAGAGATGAATAACAAGAATGGTGATAATTATGTGGAGCCGAGTCTCCCAAAAACACCGTGAGGCAGGCGTGCATTGAAGTGAAAAAGTAGGTTCAGGGTGCTGGGCACATGCCCAAAGTGACATAACAAGGGATCAAATCCACATGAAGAACACACTTCAGATGGGGACAGAATTTTCCTAGCAGACAGGAGCCTGCGAGGCAGGATCTGAGCTCAGGGAGAAGGTGCTGTAACTGAGTGAGGGGAGGACAGTCTCAATGACCCTTTTCTGACCCTAGCAGAGAGAATGCCACCCTGGAGAAGAAGCCTCAGAAAGGGCAGATGAGGTAGAGCAAGTGGAGGAGTTGAATGTGCTTCTGGGAGGCAGAGTTCCAAAGATCAGAGGACAGGATGCTCTCCCCTCCAGCTAGAGATTTCCACATCAAGAGAGTGAAGGGCATCCCTCTCTTAGCCGTTCCCTTATGTGCAATGCTGCTGGACATGCTCCAGTAGAGACATCAGAGCAAGGTCGTAGAGCTGCAGTCAGAGTACGTGAGGATGTGAACTTCATAATCTAATTCAGGTTAAAATTTTGCCCCAGAAACCAGGCATGGTAGGACATGGCCACCCATAATTTCAGCAATCTGAGAGGCTGAGGAGGGATGATGGGAAGCTCAAATATAGATTGGGAACTTAGTGACTTATCATGATTGTGTCTCAAATTTTAAAAAGGGGAGTTAGGGATGTAGTTCAGGGAAATGGCCCTTGTTTCAGTTCCCAGTTCGAAAAAAAAAAAAAAAAAAAACATTACTATGGAGGTAGTTAGGGGTGTTTGGATCATAAGAGGTCAGTCAGGACAGGAGTGAGAGAACCGGAAGGAGCTTAGTGTCCCAGTGACTCCAGGTGGGGGCCCTGGATAGAAAGCCCAGCAAGCAGGTTATTGAAATTTCAGTGGGTATTCATCATCACATCCATTCCAGTGGCACAGCACCCCATGTCCTTTCTTGGCATATTTCTCACTGTTTCCACTGGGTGCTGCAATAAAAAACTACACGGGTGTCAGTAACTCTGGCATGGGCAGGGTCAGGACCAGGATCCTGAGGCTTAGAGGAAAAGGGTGCTGTGCTGGACACTTGGGTCCCAGTATCTGGCACATCTGTGTGAGAGCTTCACACCCACTCCATGTGCTGGAAGCACCAAGTCTGTCTTGCCTAGGAATAAAGGGACCCCCACATCCACCCCCAAGTCTCCATCTTTCAAGTTGTGAGGCTGAGGAGCTACTTGACTGCAGAGCTGGTGAGCACTTGGATGAGCCAGTGGTGTCAAGGAGGCTTGAGAAGTTGGGGTCCTCCAAGCCCAAGCAGCACCTGACTGGCCAGCGCTCCATTCCCAGATGAGTGCTCGATCTCCTTTTCTATCAATGTCATGGTTTATGTGAGTGGCCCCCAAGCCTCATGAAATTATGCATTTGTGATTGGTGCTTTTTCTAGTGCTCAGATTGGTGGTGTGAGTGCTCCCTCACCTATGGGAGGAGCCAGGATATGATGTAATGGCGGGAAGGTGTGTGTGTGTGTGTGTGTGTGTGTGTGTCTCTTGCCAGTTTCTGGTTTCTGTCTTGCTGTTTGCAGCTGCCATGAACTGCGGCCCACCATGCCACCCCACCTTGAAGCCAACTGAGTATGGACTGAAACTTTCAAGAACTGTAAGAAATAAATTTTTCCTTCCTTCATTTTGGGTGTCAGGCATTTTGTCCCAGCAACAAGTAAAAGGTAACTAAGACAGTCATCAACATGCCTCTGATTTTAAATCCCTCTGTTTCAACTCTCACATTGCTCCTATCTACAGCCCCAAACCTGACGTAGGCCCTAATCTTATTTCATGCACAGCTCCTGACCCCGGTGAGCCCCACTAATAATACAGTACAACAAAAGCCATGAATGGAGCTGCTGACAATCTCAGGCTCTTTCTGATGCAATGTGGTCTTCTGTCTTCCAGGAAAATACTACCAACTCTCGGAAAATAAAGAAAGTAAGCAATTCAGGGAAGGTAGGAATAGGAAAGACAGAAAGAGCCTGGATTGGACACTGTCTGGCCCAACCTCCAAAACTTTGCTTCATTAGGAAATTTGCACACACAGGAAGACTGAAAGAATCCCAGTGAAGGCTGTATGTAGGAGAATCTAACTCTGAGGGCAGATTGGGTTTCGGTTGGACTGACAGAGGAGGGTATAATTAAGGGAAATGTATAGGAAACCAATCCTTACCTGGTCCTTCCTTGAACAAGACCCCTACAACAGTCCCGTGCAAGCCTTCTCCGTACCCTCTTTGTGCGTTTTGCTCCAGGAACCAAAATTCTTCAAGGCATACACTGCTCCAGGTGGCAGCAGGCAAACACAGTTTTCAGTGTGATAAAAATTTTGAGGTATCTTTCCAGTCTCTGTTTGGGCTCAATAAGAATGAAATTGAGGGCCAGAAAAGAACAATCTGAATGTGCAGGGCTAGGGGAGACTTTCCATGGTTGACAGTTGCAGAGAGCTTTATGATCAATGCTCTGTAGTGGCCCAGAGGTCATTTTGTATGATGAGGACAGGGGACTGTGACTCCAGCTGCTGGGCTGGCACTGCTAGGAAGACGTGAAGGGTAGGTTTTGTACACTCACAGATCTGTCTCTGTCTTGCAACTCACTTGTCTGCAGGCCAGGAAGACACTTGGCCAAGAAAAGGCCATCTTTCATCTTAGTTACATTTTACTTGTTGCTGGGACATCTGCAGGACTCAGGGCTCCTTGTTGTGCATCAGTGTATTATTCAAATTAATACAGATAAATATACATTGTGCTTCATTCTTCTCTGTGCTTTTTTTTTTACTATGAGCCAAATTTGGAGGTAATTCCCATGCACATACCATATTTAAATTACTGTATTGATTTTGAGAAGGCATCTGCCCGTCAATCAGTCCATACACACACACACACGCAGAACATTTAATAGGATTAAGCATCCTTTTATGCTAAATTTGGTCCACAAGCAATGTAACTCAACACAAGGCTGTGTGTGTGTCACAACCTCACGGCTAGCATCACAATCAGTGAGGAAAAGCTGAAGGCATTTATATTTAGATCAGAGGTAAGACAAAGGTACCGGTTTTTACCAATGTTACTTAGCACAGTATTAAAAACCCAAGTTGAAGCAAGAAAGCAAGAAAAAGAAGTAAAAGTCATCCAGATTGAAAAGAGGAGTAAATTATCTGTCTTTTTAGAGGACATGATCAAAAGTTGCTAGACTAAATAAACAAATTCAGTTGGTTTGCAACACACGAACTAATATATAATTCAGTAGGGGCCTAGAATGTGGCTCAGCAGCACAGCCCCTGCTTGGCAAGTGCAAGGCCCTGAGTTTGATTCCTGGTTCTGGAAAAAAAGTCAGTAGCTTTTCTTCATACATACAATGAAGGAAATAAATAGAAAGGACAATTATAGTGTTCCCGGGTTTAGCTTAGTTGGCTAAGGCCCCACTCTGTAAATGTGAGGTTGTGAGTTCCATCCCAGTGACAGAAAAAAAAAAAGACTATAAAAAAGGACAATTGTATCTATAATCCACAAATAAAACTTAGACGTATACTTAACCAGATAAGTGAAATATTATTAAGTGGGAATCTTTGCATGTTTGTGGATTAGAAAATTTAATATTGTTATAATTTCTATAATACTCAAGGCAATACTATAGGTTTAATGCAATAATTATCAAAATTACAATGGCATTTTTTCACAGAAATAGAAAAAAATATCTAAAATTTGTATGATATGACTAAAGACTGACCAGCAAACACAATATATGTAAAAAGAACAAATATAAAAGCAGAAGCAGAATACTCTTCTCAAAGTATACTAAAAAGCTGTAGTCCTCAAAAATATGTCATTTTATCCATATACATATGCCAACATGGGAATGTAGAAACTCCAAAAGTAACCCATAGATATGCACTCGACTTATGTTTTTCAAAGGTGCTAACGTGCCCAATGGGGAGAGACTGTCTCTCCAAACAGTGGTGTTGCTAAACCTGGACACTCACATGCAGAGTAATACTAGAACCCTTCTCACAGAATATACAAAGATAAAGTCAAAATAAATGAAAAATTTCAACATAATTCCTGAATCTGTAAAACTATTGATATAAGCAAAGCTCTACAACATTTGTCTGAGCCATGATATTTAAATTCGATCAAATTTTAAAATTTGATCCCAAAACACTGCCATCTAAAGCAAAATATGAATGGAATTCATCCAACTAAAAGCTTGTGCAGTTAGATGCAACAAACAGAACTATAGAGAATACTTGCAAAACACATATCTACTAAGTGATTATGTTAAGAAGATACGGGAAACACAAAAACTCAATAGCTAGGAAACAAAGCACCTGATTTTCAAATTGGGAAAAGGATCTCAGTTCTCCATCTATGACTCAAAAGAGGATTTTCAAATGGCCAAAAAACACATGAAAACATTTTCATCATTACTATAATCAGAGAAAAATGACTTAACAACACAAACCTTACTTTCATAAGAATGGTTCTACAATAATATGAAAATTAACACGCTTTATGTTTCACGTATGAAAATACGTGAAAGCAGCATATCTTTTCCTCAAAAAAATATAACTGTCATACAATTTATCAGTTGTAACTGTGAGCATGTATCCAGTTAGTTAGGATGTCGAGGAGATGTCTACATTTTTATGTTCCATGCAGCACTGTTCACCATACCCAAGATGTGGGAACATCTATTGATATTTACATGTAGAAAATGTAGTTCATATCTCTAAAATGGCATATGATTATATCTTGAGGTATAAAACTATGCCATTCGGAATAATGTGGATCAATGAGAAGAACATTACACAAAATGATATAAGACAGGGAAGGAGAGAGACATATTGCATAATATTGCTTATGCAGAATCTTTAGAAAGCTGAAGTCATAAGGTCTAAGGGCATATGCTGGTTACCAGAGTGACAATGCAGGGGAAGGGCCATTCAGAAATCTGTTGGACAAAGTGAACAACACAGGAGAAATATGTTTTTAAGATCTACTATGTAGCTTCATGGTGACCTATAGTCATGGTATATATTTTAATTATGCTAAGAGAGAAAACTACATGATTTTACCTCATAAGAGTAAGCATTGGAAAGGTGACTCTATTGTCTTCATTTAACTAATCCACACTGCTGGGGATTTAGCTCAGCAGTGTAAGCACAGCCTGCTAAGCACCAGATTGGGAATTCAATCCCTGGTACCAAAAACAAAACAAAACAAAAACAACATCAACAATTAATTAAAGCACATTGTATAAACACATTTAAACACTGTGCTCTGTAAATTTGTAAAATACATTTTGTTACTTAAACTTTTTAAAGTTAATTTTTCTAAGTCATGTATATATATATATATATATATATATATATATATATATATATATATTTCTAGGACATATGTGTATACACACACACACACACATATGTAAAATCCTTCTACTCACATACATAAATAGAACTGATCCTGAATAAAATTGAAGAAACACATATGGAACGCAGAGCTCCATTTGGAGTGCTTCTGAACACAAACTCATGATATTCCATTTAAAGCATTTAAAACGCAGAGATAAGACTGGCTCCCTACGAGAAATAAATATCCATCTCTCTTGTCTGGTGTATATATATAAAGATGCTGCTAAGCAATACCAGGAGACCCTCCTGATGACGACGTTCCTCTGTGTAAAGAGATCATGCGGTAGCAACTCTACCAGTACGCGACCTCAGAGAACAAAGCATTGCCACACTCTAAAGTCCATTAGCTCCTGGGAAGACACAAATTCTCCTCCTGTAGTGGATGCTTGTTCAGTGTGACTTAGGTGTGGCTTCTGGTGGATAAGCTGTCAGCAAGATACGTTCATGATATACTCAATTTGGACATTAAAATATTTCAAATTTTGTTTCTGAAATCTTCCTGCCTATCTTCAACTTCCCACACTCAGTGCCCCGCACTGGGATTCACTAGGATGCTGCAAAGGTTTCAAAATGGATTTAATGCTCCAATATGTTCACTTTGCCATATCAAAAACCATTTTAATTTCAAATGACTGAACTTCATTATACTTATCTATGAAGTGTTCATTCTCTGTTAGAAGATATAAATAAGCTAACATGAAACAGGAAAGTATCAGTTAAAAGATAAGAGAATTAATTATGAATATCAGACTTGTTTTGAAAATGGCACCAAATCTCTAACATAATAATATCCACACTGTAGAGATGTTCAGTTTTTCAAATGAATCAAAATTTAACTCTGTTATTTGGGAGGCCAGAACAAAAATAGAAACAGAGAGTTGCATGAGTCACAAACTCCAAAAGAAAACTCTTAAAAGAAATTTGCAGGGGAATAGATATTGGCATTTATATGGTTTTTTTCCTCTCTCTTTTTTGGTAATAGAAGACATTAAATGAATCAATATGAGAGTTCTTGTGACTGCCTAAAGAATGTGATTCTCCCAACTTTCAACCACTTCTTAAGAAGCTGAATGGTCCTGACAGGGAACTCTAGCTTGTACATGTTGCTTCAGGAATGAACACCTTAAAAATGCAAACAAGCATCTATAGTCCTTCTATACTTATGTAAGTCCTATTATAAGAGAATTAGTTGTATCTGATAACATCCATTACATTGTTCATAATATCAATAGTATACTATTGTATTATGAACTATATTTCTATTTTGAGCATAGGGTTTTTATATACTGACTGAATGGGCAAGGGGGCAAGCCATAATATTAGAGACAAAATGTACACAAAATTAATTTTTTGCATGTTGGAATGTGCAAAAATTAATTTATTGTTTTTTGACTCACACACATGTATACCTAATAGATAGATAGTGGTACAGTTTCTTCTAGGGAACAAGTAGTGACTATAAATAGCAGCTGAATGAATGAGGGGGTTATGTTTGCTTGGCTATGTACAATTTGCAAGAGACATAATATAGATTAAAGCATATATTGTCTTGAAATTTTCAAAATCAGATATATTTATAGATTATTATATTATTCCCATCTATGTACTTTTTATTGGTGTCATCTGCTTAATTATGTGATGAGTACTCCAAGAGCTGGATTTGTGTTTTATTTTTTTATTTTGTTTTGTTTGGTGCATGTCAAAATACTTAGCACTTATTAGAGATTAACACCATTAAGGAAAGGTTAAGCAAATTATCTTCTTGATCTGACCAAATATAATTTATTTTAAAAAGTTTGCTTTATCTTTCCATTACCTTTAGAAATTTCCCTTGCCCTAGTTACATGGGACTTTTTATGTGAAATTTAGCCATACATAGGAAAACTAAAAAGAAAATTATTTTCCCTGCCACTCCCTCCAGTGTGACTTAATATTTAAGTTCTATTCAGAAATTGAGTTTTATGAACCAGTTAAAGGGAAAAAATGCATGGCCTGCTTTTGCAGCACTTAGATATTGATATATGATTTTTTTCTTTTCTCAAGGCTAAGCAGAGGAAGCCACAATAACAGGACTTTTTAAATGTGAGCAAAGCTCTCATTTGAAATATTTCCACCACATAACTCCACTCAGTTGGCTCCATGACTCAAACAGACATGGTTTGTAGGTTAAAACAGGAACTGAAGATAGCAAACTCTTACAGAGCATTGAACTTGAAGCAGAATATCAAATAAGCAGTGCAGTGTGTCATAGTTTACCTTAGGAATCCAGTGCACAGGTAGTTCCAGATGGTCATGACCATGAGAAGATACAAGAGCACTTGGACATTAGAGGGAACCAAGGGTGGTCCCAGATGAAATCCCTGTAAAGTTCACATCCACAAGGCAGTCTGGGATACACACTGTCCAACACCTATAATCCCTTCATAGAACAAAAGCAATTTGTTAGATTTTGACTCCTTGGTTTTGGTTAATGTGCTTGATTCTTCACTACTTATAATGAAAAGATACCTTATCCATTAAGTAAAAAAAAAAAAAATAGCTATGCTAGCTTATGTTTTTTTTTCCTTATTTTTTATGTCAAAGATAGAAAAATCATTATATACCTGTTATGTTCCATGCATGTTTACATATACAGAGAAATAATTAATAAACTATAATAACTGTGTGAGTTGATTAATCAGTGTTAGACAATACATGTACAATAGGTGTTTCATTCCACTAGACTTTAGGAGAAGCATTTGTGGTAAACTTGTAAACAACACAAATATGCTCACGGTTACCCACTATATTATTGTTTTTCATTACATTTTTTAAGTTGTGAAAATTTCTTTCTTCTAAGACTTTCTCTCATGCACACTATCAATGAAATCTAGAACTAATTATGGTGGGCTTTATTTTAAAATTCTTCATACATGATTACAGTTTCTCATTTCCTCTGGGAATTATATTTTCATTACTCTAGGACATATTCTGTGCTCAACTGTTAAGACTGTGTTCCCAAAGTAAAGCTATTATTTTATTTGATATCTTTGAATTGTTGATTTAGAACATGGGACCTAGCACAATGCATGACAATCAAAGTGTTCTTTCTAGATCTTTTCTTCTATAACAGGCATAGTCAAATCTTTTTTAAAGATGAAAATCTTGGAGAAAAAAAGATGTGTATTTCTTATAGGACAAATTTGTTTAGAAGCATGTTCACAGTATGAGACAATAAATCTGACATGTAGAAAAAAGGTAAGATGAAGACGGAAAATATGTAAGAAAACTTGGAATTTGAGTAACAGTCAGAACAAAGGCAAAGTACACCTATTTTCAAGGTTTGAATATTCAGTACATCACTGAAAATTTTAAAGCAACATATGCTGTATGGCTACCAAGCAGGGACATTGAATTTGTTTCACTTGTAACCAAAAACTTCAGTTAACTCATCAGGATAATGTCTTCTTTTCTTCTTTATTCCTTCATAAAACATTTTACCAAGATTAAACAATTAATATATATGCTTGAAATTAGTGTTTATTTTGCTACTATTAGTGGTAGCACTATATGACAATAAATTTTTCTAGTACTAAAATTATTCTCAGAATAAAATCTATCTCAGTCTCTTGGCATTTTGTGAATACATATCATTCTGTCTTCATTATTAGATGGACCAGCTTTCTATTTTTTGTTGTTATCTCAGATGAGACATTGTTAATAAAGGATCAAAATTAGTATCACGCAAATGCTTCCAAGGTGTCTCTCAGTCACCTTGTTTCTTTTATCTACATGAAATAGATAATTAGAGTCCTGTCACTTTTGGCACCTAATAAAAAACTGAGGTACATCACTGCTCTAAAAAGGAAACTTAGGCCCACTTTGTTCAAACTTTGAAGTATTCTATTGTTATGCAAGTAGCTCATAGTTTAGTAATATACACGTGGTAAATAGGGAGACACTAAAAAGAGGATGTCCTTTAGGCCTGAAATGGATGTGTCCATTTTGACTTGTTTTGTCTTTACTTCTTATATGTCTTGTGAAATGTTTTGTGGCAAGGAGAAGATAATCATTTTCCAAACCATAATTTATATTTATAATCAAAATAAGCAGTGAAGGATGCTAAGGAAAATTTAATAACACTGGCCTTGAAAGTGACCTCTCTGAACTAAATAGACACAGTGTGAAAATAGAATATTAAACCTAATTTTTTCCAGCTTAGTATCTCACCTCCTAAATCCTGGCTTATCCACAATATAAGGGAAATTAAAGATATGGAAATAGAAGTACTGACACTAACCTAAAGGTAAATTATGCAATAATCAATATTTTAATAGATATAAACTATGGTACATAAAGATAAGTATTATATGTTGAAAGATCCTTGTACCCTAGGAATAGAATTCACTTAAGCATGGTATGTGACACTTTAAATGTGCTGTGGAGTTCTGTTTTGTAATGTTTGGTGAACTTTTTCCTATACTCTTCAGGGTTATTGGCTTCTTGAAAGTGACAATGAATCCAACAATGCCAATAAAAATAAATGAATAAAAATAATGAATACACTTTGTGGGATGAGCAGCTAAGCAAAATGAGAAAATCTGAGGAAATCAGCAACAGGAAAATAATGCAATCAAAGAAATAACTCAATGTGACTGATCTCAATGCCCAATCGAAAGACATAAACAGGCAGACTGAATCAAGAAGCAAAACTCAACAGTAAGCGGTATACAAGAAGCATATTTAAATCAAAATGATACAGACTAAAAATCAAAGAATGGAAAGCAGTATCTCATGAAATGCGAACTCAGAAAAAAAGCAGGAATTACATCCTCATTTCAGGTAAAGTAGATATCAAGCTATGACTGATCAAGTGATTAAAAAAAAAGATCCATAGGTATTAGTTAAGGAAATGGTTCAACAGGAAGAGTTAACAATTGTACATATATGTGCACCAAATACTGATGAACCCACTTTCATAGAACAAACCCTAGCGGACATGAAAAACTGATTAACATCAATAAAGTTGTAATGGTGATCTCAATACCTCACTGTCACAAAGAGACAGGTCAGCAAAACAGAATCTGACAGGAAATAACAGAACTGAATCAAACCTGTGAACACATGGACATTGTAGAGATTTACAGAATGTTCTACCCAATGATTTCAGAAAACACATTCTTCTCAGCTGCACATGGGACAGTCTCTAAAATAGATCACACACTGGCCCATACAATAAAAGAATTGAATTATTCCATGTATATTACAGGACTGTAGTCCAATAATATTAGAAATAAAATGGCAAAAGACACCACAGAAGATATGCAATCACATCGAAATTAAATAATGCCCTGATGAACAATCAATGGATTACAAATGAAATTAAAGAAGAAATTAGACATCCACAATCAAATGATAATGCCAGTACATCATACTGGAGTCTATAAGATACATTGAAAGCAGTCTAAAAAGGGAAGTTTATAACAGTAAATTCCCACATTACATAAACAAAACATTCTCAAATAAATAATATAATAATGAACCTCACTGTCTTAGAAAAAGAAGAACAATCCAAATCCAAAGCTAGGGTAAGGAAGGAAATTACAAAGACTGGGGGAAGAATTAATGCATTTGGGACTAAAATGAAACTAACAACAACAACAACAACAACAAAAATCATTGAATTGAATAGGTGAGCAAAATAGATAACCCATTAGCCAATCATAATTTTCAAAGGAAATAAAATCCCCAAATCATGCAATGAAAAATAAAAGGCAAAATACCAGCAATTCTGCCAAAATTCAGAAGATTTTTGGTAACCATTTTGAGTACCTGAACAATAATAAAATGCAAAACTCAGAAGAAATGAATAAATTCATAGATGCACATGAACTAACAAAGCTAAGGCATGAAGACATCAAAATTTTATATAAGTCAATGTCAGTCAGTGAAATTGAAGAAGTAATTTAAAAAGCTACATCCTAAGAAAAACCCAGCTCCTGAGAAATTCACTGCCAAATTCTGAAAGAACTTTGAGGTCTAACACCAATACTCCCCAAACCCTTAAAGAAATCCAAAAGGAAGCAATAGACTCAAAGTCATTCCTGGAAGCAAGCTTACCCAGATTTCCAAAAGAAGAAAAAGACTCAACCAAAAAACAAAAAAGAGAATAGACTAATCTCTTTAATTAACACAGACGCAAAAGTCATAAATAAGATAATGACTATAAGGAGACCTTTCTGAAGTGCCAGTTATAAGGGACACCTGCAGGGAGTCCCCAATCTACAGTCTGGTGTTACAGTGCAGGACGAGAAAGAGCAAAAGACAAGAATTGCAGGAAGACAGGGTTGTGGGATAATCAATGTTCTCTGGGAACAAAGAACAAGAATCTCCAGCTAGTCACTATTGTATTAACCAATGCAGGGGGAGGAGTATGGTGCTTTTCTTGAAACAGCATAGAAGTAGTGGTTGAATGGACAAGTTTAACATCATAAAGGAAACTAGTTAAGATTCATCGCAGCACCTGGGAACTATTTCTCCCTGTATTATCCTCAGTAGGCCTCATCCTGGCCTGTGACAGCCTTACTGACCATCTAGATCTTAGTTGTGACTGAGAGAAACTGGGATTTCCAGATTCCAAAATTGGCCCACAGGACAGAGTAAGGAGGGTCTGGGACAGATTTTCTGTTGATTTATAATTAAAGGTCCCCGACCAATGGCAAACACAAAACATCAAAGCATTATAAAGATCATACATCATGACTAAGTAGGAATCAATGAGGAATAGTTTAACATCCACAAATTACACAAAAAGCATGCAAACATTTCAATAGACATAGCAAAACCATTTCACAAAATTCAGCATTCATTTATGATTAAACATAAAAAGAAAACAGAAATAGAAGGGCTTTTATTAATCTGATAAAATTCTTCTATTACAAAAATTGAACAATATTATACTTAATGGAGAGAAGCTAAAAGCATTTTCATTAAAGTCAGGAACAAACAAGAATGTCTGCTATCATCAGTTTTGTTCATCATAGTTCTTAAAATACCAGCTAAAGAAATTAGGCAAGAGAAAGAAATAGAAGGAATATATATGAATGGGAGAAAAAAGTTAAATTAGCATGATTTGCAGATGACCTGATCCTCTCTAGAGAAGACCCTAAAAATGACAGCAAAGACTCCTAAAAGTAATAATCAAATTCAGCTGTGTAGCAGACTATAAAGTCAACAATGAAAAATCAATAGCATTCCTATACAGCAATAACAAATGCCTTGAGAGGGAAATTAGGAAATACCTTTCAGAATATTAAGAAAAATTAAATGCTTAAGAATTAACTAACCAAGGAAATGAAAGACCTCTAAATGAAAACTATAGTACTCTGCAAAAGGAGATCAAAGAGGAAATTGATAAAGGGGAAAGAAACTCCCAGCCTACTAAATGTCTGGTAGGAGTTCGTGTTCTCTAAAATCAAAGAATGAATTTCAGGAATAACTAAGGTTAAGAGCAGGATATATTTGAAAGAGTTTTGCCCTAGAATGAATTACAGGACATTATGGCTCTAGTTCAACATGATGGAAGTCCAAATCGTGGATGCTTAACCTGGCAGGCACTTCTTCCTTCCAGAATCCAGCTTCCTCCTTCCTTTCCCAGAGTGCACGAAGAAGATTCCAATCAGCTCCTCCCACATCATCAATTCCTGCCCCAAGCAGCACATCCAGTCAAAGGTGACATATACCCCACACCCCATATCTGATCAGAGGAGAAAGCCAAACCCTTGCTGGTTGTGGACTCCTCTTCACATCCTTTAAATAAAAAGACCACTTTTACTTTTTCTTATGTTCTGCTTCCCTGTTGTGCCAGAAAACTCTAACAATATTTATTGAAAGAAGGAAAGCTTCTGTCTGAGAGAGAAACAGAAGGGATCCTGAGTAAATTGCCAATGACTGTTTTTTTAGGAAATTTTATACAGCAAAATCACAAAGTGAGGCAGGTCTAATGTGGAAACTCGCAAGGTGGGGCATGAGATAGGATAGAACCGTGACCAAGCAGTAAGATTAATTGCTCAGGTAAAATTTATTAAATCAGGAACAGATGGGAAAGTGAGTCACGTAGCAAGCCAGCTTGCCTAAAGAGCAGTGATTCTTCCCATAGCACTATTCTTCCCATAGTGACTCCTGGCTTCCTCAGACAGATAGAGACCTATTTATAATACAACACCTGAAGTTAGAAAGTATGTGGGTGCATTTGCTTGATCTTTTGTGTTGAGGACTGTCCCACAACAGAGGTATCTGTCTCTACCACAGTTGCAAAGTATCTGGTCTTCTACACTGGTACCTTCAAGGGCCCAGCCCTGTCTGACTGCCTGTAATATTTCTATCTAATTCAGCTGCCTGTAACAATATCAGAAAATGGAAATATATTCCCTGTTTCTAGATAGGCAAAATAAATATAAAATGTTAAAATGGCCATACTCCAAAAACTGTTATACAGATTTAATGGAATCTCAATCAAAATAACAATAACATTTCTTATAGAGCTGGAGAAAGCAATCCTACAGTTAGTATGTAAATAAAAAAGACCTAGAATACCAAAAGCAATTCTAAGTAACAAGGGCAACGCAAAGGTCATCACAATCTCTAACCTCAAGTTACACTGAAAACAAGTCATATAAACAGCATGATGTTAGGAAAGAAAGACTCAAGTATCTATGGAACAGAATAGAAATGCAGAAACAACTCCAGGCACACTCAGTTATATTACCTCCACTTGGGTGCAGGGGGTGAGTACTTTCCCTGGAGGAAAGAAAGCCTCTTTAATACGTAGTTCTGAGAAAGTTGGCTAGCCATATGCCAGAGATTAAACTTACACCCACACAGTATCTCTTACTGTGCAATAATCTAGAATCCAGATGCAATAAAAATCTTAACATTGGAACAAAAACATTAACATTTCTGAAGACAAAATGAGTAAAATTCTCCAAGACATAGGTGTAGGCAAAGACTTTCTGAATAAAACCCTGGTTCCCCAAGAAAAGATGTCAAGGATCACCGGGGATCACATAAATTGAAAACTTTGGTTAAGCAAAGGAAACCACGATCAAAGTGAAGAGAAAAACCTACAAAATAAGAACAAACTTAGCTAGATACTCCTTAGACAACAGATGAACATCTATAATTAGAAAGAAGGACATCTGAAGTGAATGGACACTTCTATAATAAAGAAATTCAACTTACCATTTGACAAATGAAAATTAAGATACTATAATTCCATCTCACTACAGAAAAAATGGCTACCATTAAGAAATCAACCAATAAAAAATACTGGCAAGATTATGGGGAGAAAAGAATACATCATCATTTAGTGAAGTGTGAACTGTTAACAACCCCTATAGAAATCAGTATGTAGAGTCTTTATAAAAATAAAACTAGAAAACCACTTGACCTAGCTTTTTCCCTTTTGTAGTTGTCTTACTGCAAGATTTTAAAAAAATGATACCATGATATGTATACATATCCACATTTATAGCATCACAATTTGTAATTGCTAAATCTTGCAAAGAACCTATCAGCAGAAGAATAGATAAAAATGTGATATTTATACACAATGACATACTACTCTGCTATAAATAAGGATAGATTTGAGTCATTTGTAGGAAAATACATGCTCCTTGAGACCATAATGTATTGGAGTTAATCAGGCATACAACTGAACAACATACATTTTCCCTTATATGAAAAAGTTAATACATGAAAAAGTATAAAATAAAAGGAAGATATTAGAAAAAACAGAGAAAAATGTTATAAAACTCTAAGTTTGTTTCTGCTGTTGGTTTCTACTTTCACTCCAGTGTGATATAAGAGTTCACTTGGTGGGATTTCCATTTGTTCACTATGATGAGGTTTTTATTTCTTTATTTTTTTTATTGCCATGAGCATAGTCTATTTTGAATAACAATAAATAAACAGGAAAATCTATGAAGATAGAGAACAGCTCAGTGATTGTCTAGGTTTATAAGAGAAGGACTGGGGATGACAGTGGGTAGAATATTTTTTGAGAGGATAAAAAAATGATATACATTTCAATGTGTTCATGGTTTCCTAACTGTCAAAATGCTAAAATCTACTGAAACCTACATTTTAAGATTTCAAACAGTAACTTTTCAAGTTTTAGTTCAATATAGTTGTTCCTTTAAAAAGTTGACTTCTACAGTACTAAATCCAACAGACAAACACAGAATTTTCAATTAAAGAAGAGATTAGGCATTATCTATAGTGAACATGGGCCACTGTGCAGAACTAAGCTGGTGCATAGGTCTTAAAACAACTCATGATATAGAAACAGATTCAGTAAAAGAACAACTTTGTAATAATTAGAAGGCTCTGCATTTAATTCAGTACCTCCCAAAAAATCAAAGTAAAACACAAGTATTAAAATTAAATATACAAATACATGAAAATTCAATAATATTTTATTAAATCATCAATAGGTTAAAAAAATCACACATAGTGCTTGCTTCAGCAGCACATATACTAAAAAATCACACATTAGTAAGCCATTTGGATGAGTAAAAATGAAAAAAAAATCAAATTTGATAACTTGTTGGCACAAATTCACATGAAATTTGGATAGCTGTCAATTCCAAAAGCAATATGAGAGTGTAACATAGGAAAACTGTTACTTCTCAACTTTAAGATTTCCTACAGAACTCTAGTTAGCAAATAGTATGTAATGGCACAAGCACGGATACATAGGACAATAGAGAGAGCCAAAAGTCCAGAAGAATAAAATTTATATGTCTTTGAACAACTGACATTCTACAGTATTGGGGAAAATACTTATCCAATTGATTGGGAAATAATAGTTTCTTTTTAAAATGGCACAAAAACAATTGGATTTCCATGTAAAGAAGAATGAATATAAACAAAAGTTTAGCTCCATATTATGAATATTAACTGAAACTGCATCAATAATCTACATACAAGGGCTAGTATTACAAAATTTTAGAAAAAAAATCTTGGTGACCTCAGATTTGGTAATAGATACTTAGAATTGACATGGAAATAAAGATAAAATGAAGAATAAACTTTATAAAATATAAAAATCATTTTGCATTAAAAGTTATATAAAGTAAAAGCTTAAGAATGGAGGAAAAAATATATATCCCTTACCATACATATAGAGTAAGGATTTTCTTCCCAGAATATATTTGAAATCTCTTAAAATTCAACAATAAATGACATTTAACCAAGTATGAACATTTCTCTAAGGAATATATGCAAATGGTCAAAAAGCCATGGAAATATGTTCACCTTGTTGTTCTTAACTAAATACAAATTAAAACTGTAATCATATACCTATTCACACATATTGAAACATCATTACTCAGAAAATGGAAAAATACATTTTGATGAAGGCATAGAAAATCAGGAACACTTGTCCAATCCTGGTGGAAATATCAAATTATCCACCCACTGTGAGTCATTCCTCAAAAATTTTTACCCAGATACAGGCAGCAATATTGACTATTTTGCTACCCATTGCTTCTACTCTTGATTACACATGAAAGAGAAAAGCATACACGTTAACACCAAAACTTACACGTAATGTTTATACAACCATTGTCCATTACAGCCAAAAGATGGAAAAAGCATAAATGTTAATAAAGGATGAATAATTAAACAATTTGTGGGACATATTTGCAATGTAGTATTCAAGTATTTAAATGAATGTAGTAATGATTTATGTTACAACCTTATTGAACTTCAAAATATCATGCTAAGTATGACAGACACAAAAGGTTGGGTATGATATAAAAATTGCACATATGCGTATGCCTATTGTGAAATTGTTCTATAAGGCAAAGACAGCATAGGAAAAATCCAGAAAGAAAACTGAAGGTGACACGAGACTAGCAGAAGGGGTGGATGGGGATGGATTATTTAATAGGTAGGAGATATTTTTGTGAGAGGACTCAATACAGAGACTGCAAATGATTTCTAAATATTGTGAATTAAATTCATTATGAGCATCTAGGATCTATGCACTTATGCTCTGAATTGTGTTATGTGAATTTCATCTTAGTAAAAAAAAATTAAAATAAACAGAAAATGTATCTTCTTCATGGATTTCATATACATATGCATATTTCAACCTAATAAATCATATACTATATTTTCAGTTTCTTGTGTATAGATTTTATTTCAATGAAGTTGCTATAAATAAAAATAAGAAAGAATATTAAAGAGAAAATCACAGTTGTATATCTCTCAAATACATAAATAAAATATTTTAAAATAGGTTAGCAAAGTGCACTCACCAATATATTCAAATATATGTAACTTTTGGTTTAAGCGTGCAAAGGAAATGTTTTGGCTTTCTCGAAGAGCAAAATATCCTAGCATTCTGTCTAATTGTATGCTTGATGGATGATGAATTTTTAGTCTATTTAAAGTTATTGCTACAATGTATGTATACTTAATGATCACAAGCAGTATAGAGAATTTGTAACTTTACATGACTGTAATGGTGAAATGATGATTTAGAAATGAAAGCCAATCAATCAAGAGTGAAGGAGTTTTATTGCCAAGCCTGGCGACGCAGTCTCTGTTGATGGATCTCGAGACTGCGCGCCTAACAACTAAGGGTGGTTACCTTTATACTGGGTATGGGAAGGACGAGATTAGCAATGATTGGTGAATTCGGGGTGGTAAGAACACAGGGAGAAAGTTGGTTGGTTATTGAGGGTGGCAAGCAAAGCGTCAGTTCGGGGAAAAGGAAACTTATCTTATGAAACAGAAACTTAAGTAGGAAACAGAAACTTAATTTTAAAATGGTGCATACAGAACAAGATGGTGGTGCATTTGGTTAGTCAATGGTCTGAGCATTACATTCCCCTCTGATGTTGTGACTTGAGCCAAATCCTTGGCTCATTTAGGGAGGAGCTCATATTGAGTTCTCAGGACCAGTAGCTGAGTACTTCGCATCTGCTCAGTGATGAAGATGCGTAAGCAATTTATGATACAGGGTCCTATAGTGGCGACTAAAAGGAGCATACATAAAGGCCCTAACAAGGGAAGGAGGTAAGGAAGAATGCCATTCCAAGCACTCCAAAAGGGGTTATCATATAATTGTTTTTTTTTTTTTTTGATTAGGTCATTTTGTAAATTTTTAATTTTATCTTTAATAATACCAGATTTGTTCGCATAGAAACAGCATCTCTCTTGTAACGCTAAACAAATGCCTCTTTGGTCTGCAGTAAGTAAGTCAAGGCCTCTCCTGTTCTGTAGAACTATTTTAGCTAAAGAATCTATTTGGTCCTGGAGATCCTGGATGGTGCTAGACAGAGCTTGAATATCATCTATCAACTGATTTGACAACCTCACATATGAGTGGATAGATATACGTAATCCAGTTGAGCCGGCTAGTGTGCCTGTGAGTCCCAGTCCAACTATTAGAGGAATTAATGTGATGCCTCTCTTTAGTCGACTTGAGATAAAGTCTAGGCTGGGGACTGGGACTGGTTCATTACCGGGTATTATGTCTATGTCTGGTAGTAGTACAGCTGATGTACAAACCCCTGACCAGTTAGCTCGTAGGGTGGTGTAGGCCAAATTTCCCCCACAGACAAATACCTTTCCTTTGCCCAAGCAAGGGTGTGGAAACTGGTTCCAGTTTGTGACTGTGCTACCTGGGCTTTTACAAAAAGAGAGTGTCCCTACTTCCATTGAAGTCTTAGAATTATAGGGCACTCCCTGGATGTATGTTACCCCTTTTTCAAAATGGACAGGCTGCATTTTAAGGGGAATATTGAATTTACAACTGGTAACAGCATTTTGTGCTACTGTTAGGTTTGCGGGTAGGGCAAGGGGTCTATGGGTTTTCTGGGCTAGGCACTTCCTTGGGTCTAGGCAAAACTAGAGGATGGTAAAGAATCTTAGGTGTGAGTTCCTCAATCTGTTTTTTTAATTAGTTGTTCTCTAGCCATGTCTTGGGGTCCTCCCTCATCCGATATGTGAAGGGATGCTTTTTTATTTCAACAAACATTGTGACCCTGGGTTCCGTTACATCCAGCAATAGCATATTTGTTGGGTGGTCCGAAAATATGGGGCTATATGTCCCAATCCCCTCCCCTGGTACCCCTGTAAGTAAATTTGAGGATAGCTGTAAAGTAAGTCTTGCCATCAGCTGAGCACTCTTGTATCTCATCATAACAATTTGAGTGCATGGCTTCCTGGAAAGTGGTACATGGGCATTGGGTTTTTGCAGTAACTTTCATTTTAGGCTTGTTGGCACACATCCAACTCTGAGAAGACCCCGTTATTCTTTTTTGGATTTGGAGGTAGGCCATTTTGTTTTTATAGTCTACAATCTGGGTATATGAGCCAGTGAATTGACCCAAGACAAAGGTGCCCCCTTTGTAGTCACAAGGGTTTTTTATAAGCTACCCTTAGGGCTGCCCTAGGGTCACCCAGTGGCCCAAAACCTCCCCATGCTTGCAACAAGTCTAAGGAAACAACCACTACTAGAGGATTCATTGTAGGAGGGCTTAAACATTACTCTTGGTTAATTTTATCTTTAGGGGGTTACCAGTCTGTTGCATAGTCCATTTATTTTAGGATTTTTCTCCTGTGGTATCGACCTCTTTATGTGAGAGTGGTGGATCCAGGCAGTCTTTACAGCTACCTTAATCGTTGTTGGTGTGCTGAGTACCACAGTGAAAGGTCCTTTTCAGTGGGGCTCAAGGGACTCTTGATGGTGTCGTCGAATCAGAACCAATGCCCCGGGATCGATGGATAGGTGGAGATGAGTCTCCTCAGAAGGGGTTGGGTGCTCCTGTCTGAACAGCTGATGGATGGAAGTCAATATGGGTTGAAGTGTCTGCAGGGACTTAATAAGATCTTGGTTAGTGAGTTTAGCTAACTTGTTTTCCGAGAGCCTAGGAATTAAGGGAGGTGGGCGACCATGAAGGGCTTCGAAGGGGGTTATACCAGAAATATAGGGGGTACAGTGTGCTCTTAAGAGAGCAAAGGGAAGGAGGCTAACCCAATCATTGCCCGTTTGCAGAATCAACTTAGCAAGTATTTCCTTTAGGGTCTGGTTTATTCTGGGCAAGCTTTTGGGTAACTTGAACTATGAAAGCTGGGCCATTGTCAGACCCTATAGATGAGGGCAAGCCAAATCGAGGGATAACTTATCTTATAGGAGCCTTTTGACTACCACTAAGGCTGACTCAGACTTGGTAGGATATGCCTCTACCCAGCCAGTGAAGGTATCAACTAACACCGGTAAGTATCAATGTCCCTGGAGGCCAGGTTTTTTTTATCTCAGTGAAGTCAATTTCCCAATGTTCTCCTGGAGTAGTCCCCTTGTATGTTTTGTTGCTTCTTTGGGTTAACTAGTGGGCATCTGGAGCTGATGGATGTGGTCAACTTGGTCAGGTGGGGAATGAAAAATCTGTTTCTCAGCAAGCTTTGTTCCCCCTAGATGAGTAGACTGGTGGGTCTGATGGATCAGTTCTCACCCTAATATTTCAGGCAGTTTGTCGGGTAATTGGAACCATCCTCCTGGGAGGTTAGGTTTTGCTTTTAACTGGGCGGCCAAATGATGGTCCTTTTGGGTATAGACCGGTTCCGGTAAGGTCAGAGGGATCAGCAATAAAGCCGCTGCCTCCTCAGTGGTCCCCTCTGATGTAGTGGCTATTTTTGATCTTTGATCCTGCTGAGGTTAGGAGACCCCTTTCCTGATATATGGCCCCGTGGACATGGACAGTGGCAAAGGCATACCTGCTATCCATATAGATGTTTGCCTTTTTCCCGGTTGCTATTTTTAGGGCTTCAGTTAAGGCAATGAGTTCTGCCTGCTGGGCTGAGGTCCCAGGATCTAACCTTTTGGCCCAAAGTACCTTAGTCTCAGTGGTCACTGCTGCCCCCGCCACTCGCTTACCTTCCCAGATGAAACTACTTCCGTCAGTAAAGTAGTTCAGAGCGCTCAAAGGAAGGTCAGACAGATCAGCTCGAAGGTTTTGTTGTCCCTCAACGAGATCAGTGCATTGATGGAGGGGAACTGTAGAGTCATCATCAGGCATAAGAGTGGCAGGGTTTAAGGCTGAGGATGTTTTGAACACTACTGAGTCTGGACCTAGGAGCAGGGCTTGGTAATGTAGGATCCTGGCATTGGATAGCCACTTTTCAGGCGGGGCCTTGATAAGAGTCTCGAGGCAGTGAGAGGTTACTATGGTGAGCCTTTGTCCAAATGTGAGCTTTTTGGCTTCCTTTAAGAGTAAGGTTATTGCTGCCAGAATTTTGAGACAAGGTGGCCATCTTCCAGCTACAGGGTCGAGCTTCTTTGAGAGGTAAGCTATAAGTCGTTGCCAGGGTCCTAGTTCTTGCGTTAAGACCCCTTTGGCAACACCTCATTGTTATAAGGTGAAGGGTTTGGTCATGTTTGGGAGTCCCAAGGCTGGAGCCTAGGTTAAGGCTCACTTAAGTTGGCAGAAGGCCTCATCACAATCATTAGTTCATTCCAGGGGTCTTTGGGTATTTCCCTTCAGGAAGTCTAAGATCCAGAGTCTACAGTATCCCACTGTTCCCAAGAACTCATGTACCTGTTTTTTAGTCCTTGGGGTGGGGATTTGTAATATGGCCTGGACTCTCTGGTTAGATAGGGCCCTTTTGCCTTCATGTAACTTATAGCCCAAATAGGTTACAGTACTCTGGCATAATTGTGTCTTTTAGTTGAGACTCTGTACCCCAGCTGACCCAAAGTCATCAGCAGCTGCTTGGTGGCCTGTAAGCACAGTTCATAAGTAGGGGAGGCTATCAGCAAATCATCTACATACTGTAAGAGTATGACCTCTGGGTGGCACTCCCTGAATCCAATAGGTCCCTAGCTAGTGTTTCATCAAAGAGGGTGGGGGCATTCTTGAACCCTTATAGTAATCGAGTCCATGTTAACTGTTCAATGATCCCCGAATCAGGATCTGTCCATTCAAAAGCAAAGATAGGTTGACTTACCGGAGCAATCAGCAAGGTAAAGAAGGCGTCTTTGAGATCCAGCACTGAATACCAAGTGCAGTCTGGATTAAGTAGGCTCAGCAAGGTGTAAGGGTTAGGAGCAGTAGGATGTAAGGTCACCACTCACCTGTTGACTTCCCATAGATCTTGTACCAGGTGATAGTCTGGTGTGCCTGGTTTCTGTACTGGAAGCAAGGGTGTATTCCAGGGAGAAACACAAGGAACCAAGATGCCATTTTTTTTTTTTTTTTTTTTTAGTCTCTGAATGTGAGTCCTTTTCGGGCAGGGAGGCTGATGGGGTATTTTTGCAGTCTGACAGGGGTAGCCTGTGGCATTAGTTTTATAACCAAAGGTACCTGGTTTATAGCCAGTCTAGGAGGATTATTTTTGGCCCAGACCTTGGGAACAGCTTTTTGCCATTGAGCTAGCAAGTCATTATTGATTGAGACTGGGTCTTTGTTTTCTATTAAGAGATGTCCTTCACCCTCTGGGTAGAGGGCCATTACCTGAATAGCCTTTCCTAAGTGTGATTCTGTGCCCAATTTTAATTCAGGTTTATCAGTCTGAAAGTCAATTTGCACCTTTAACTTATGGAGCAGGTCTCTCCCTAAATGTGGATCTGGGCATTCAGGGACCCACAGAAATTCATGGTGAGTTACTTTGTGGTGGGCCAAACTAGCAACCATTTTTTCTGTCAATTGCCTTACTTCAGTTACTCTTGACAAATTAGTAGGCTTTTTTTGCAGCCACTTGAATTGCATCTAGAAGCCTCTGGTGATATTGTTTTAGAGCCTCCTTACCTTTATCGGTGTTGGGATCCCATTCCAGGCAAGAGGAAGGAAAAACATGCTCTATTTTCTGGAGGTCAGCTGTAGGAGTGCCATCTGGATCTCGGATGCCCTTTTCATCTAGGGTGAGGACACGTAAACATTCCTCTGCAGTGATAAGGACTCGGAGTCTCTGCTGGCAATCGTCCCAAGTGGGACGATGAGTGGAAAAAACAGACTCTAGGAAATTTATCAGACTATCGGGGTCCTTAGAGAAAGGGGGGTTTTGGCTTTTCCAATTGTAGAGATCAGAGGTGGAAAAAAGGGGTGTAAACAAACATAGAGCCTCCACCTTGCATTGGTACGTCTCGCAGGGGGCAAGGGAAACAGCTTCAGAAGGGGCTCTCGGTTGGGGTTCTGCTCAGGGGGGTGGCCGCGTGTGTGGATCAGACTGGGTGGAGGGGAGGAGGAAGTGGAAGGTCACTGCTGGCCATTTCTGCATGACAAAAATCATTAATCTCCCTTTATATACATTTTTCCCATAGCCAGCGGCACGTCTTTTGAACTCCTTGAAATGGTCAAGAACCAGGGCCAAGAGGGTAGGCGGCTCCTTGGTGCCAGTCTGCCCCATGATTTTCCTAAAGGCAAAGGTTAAGGAACAGAGACTTAACGATAACTGACAAATAACATCAGACAACAGACACAGCAGACACGAACGACACAAACGACAGACTGCAGTCAAAAGAAAAACTCCTCACTCAAATGCAAGTTTTTGGTTACAAGATTTAGTTCAACCAGAGGGCTCAGAAACAAATGGAGCGGGTCAGGGCGGCGAGGCAGAACACAAATATAAAGCAAAGTGGGCTGTCAGCCCAAATGGATTGTTCTGTCCTTACACATCCGATCCAACTCCCAAATTGAGGGTGTCCCCTCTGCAAATTGAACCTAGGTGTGGTGCGCCATCAAAACCCTCCAGAAGAAACAAAATTTACTCACTATTGAAGGGGTCCAGATGATCAAAATAGTCCAATTTGGGTCGGTGGGGGCTAAGCCTCCATCCCGGACAGGCCCCCAAATGTAATGGTGCAATGGTGATTTAGAAATGAAAGCCAATCAATCAAGAGTGAAGGAGTTTTATTGCCAAGCCTGGAGACGCAGTCTCTGTTGATGGATCTCGAGACTGCGTGCCTGACAACTAAGGGTGGTTACCTTTATAGTGGGTTTGGGGAGGACGAGACTAGCAATGATTGGTGAATTTGGGGAAGTAAGAACACGGGGAGAAAGTTGGTTGGTTATTGAGGGTGGCAAGTGAAGCATCAGTTCCGGGAAGAGGAAACTTATCTTATGAAACAGAAACTTAGGTAGGAAACAGAAACTTAATTTTAAAATGGCGCATACAGAACAAGATGGTGGCGCATTTGGTTAGTCAATGGTCTGAGCATTACAATGACATGTCTTGATTTCTCTTTTTTTCCCCTTCATTACCATCGTTCCATTTACAAACTAATCAAATATTTTTTAAATAATGAAAGTCTGGCTTAATTTTAAAAGCTTTAGTGCATTTCATTAAGTTAGAAGAAATATTGCAAAAACCAATATTCATTTTAGCATGTTCTAAGAATTATATTTGACAGAGTTCAGCATATCTTCATGAATGAAAACTTTTAGCAAGTTAAAACACAAAGTTTATAACATGGTAAAGCATATAAGCTAAAACTTTAAAGCTCAAGTTATAGTTAGTAAAGAAATGTTAATGTTTCTAAGATCAAAAACAAAAAGAAAGAACATCCAGTTTTATAACATCTCACTCTTTTAATAGATATTCTAGACTATACAATAAGAAAGAAATAATAAAGATTGAAAACATTAAGAAAAACTTATTTCAGATTGTGTATGTAGTACATCCTGAAGTATCACTAAATCACAACATTCAAATTTGATATACAAAAATAAAACATATTGATCATTACTAGCTGTGAAACAATTTCAAAAATAATATAAAAAGCATGCCATTTGTAACAGAATATAATATCATAAAATGTTTTGGACAATTTGAATAAAATATGTACAAGACCACAACACTGAATGATATACAATATTACTATCATAGATTAGTGAAGATTTAAATGAACAGTAAAGGATATTGGAAAATTAGAATACTAATCTAAATATATGAATTGTTTCCCAACATCTTTAAAGTCAATGACTATCGATCATTAGACATCAAAAAAATCAAGTTACAGCCATGATAAGGTACTATAGCATGCCTGTTAGTTGCACATTTGACTAAAACTCAAAGCAGCAAAAAATGTTGATGAAAATATAAAACAGTTGAAACTTCCATACATTGCTGGTAGAAACACAAAACTGCATTACCATTTGAGAAACACTTCTGCTAGATATTTTTTTAGAAATAAAGCACGTAATTGCCCTCTGCTCATGGATTCTACTAAGGGTTGTAATCATGTGAAATAACATTGACATGAGAGCCTACAGCAGCTTTTCAAAGTGATTGTTAATGAACGAAACAATAAATATACTGGGAGAAATTTAAATAATGAGATACTATTGGGCAAAAAGATTAAGCTACAAGCTTTTTTTTTTTTTTTTTTTTAGACAAGTTCTCGCTATGTAGTTCAGGCTGGCCTTGAGCTCACTTTGTAGCCTGGGCTGGTGTGGAACTGACAGTGATTCTCCTGCCTCAGCCTCCCAAATGCTGGGATTACAGGTGTGAGCCACCATGCCCTGCTTGATTAAACTTTTCCATGGCTTTCACAAGATTTAGATTTTTTTTGAACATTTACCAAGTTAGTTCAGACATTTTCTGATTATGTGTTTTCTTCTTTTTCTTTCTTTCTTTCTTTCTTTCTTTCTTTCTTTCTTTCTTTCTTTCCCTTCTTGCTTTTAAAATTTCTGTGAAGGTGAAAAGTTTTAGAGTTTCTAATACTACCAGTTTGCTCAAATTATTCTATGGCATAGTTTATTTTTCTTTTTTAAAAGAAAAGAAAACAAAATATATCTTAAAAAAAAAGGAAGAAAGGAAAGAGGAGAAAATAAGAAAAGGAGGAAGATATAGAAAATGTTCTGGGTTGTCCAGAAATAAAAGAATAACTTTCAGTTTTTTCCTATTATTGTTTAGAATCTGGAGAATCTCAAGTTTCTCAGATTAATAATAATTAGACCAGATGGTTAACAAAGTAAATATGCCTGAGGATCAATGGAACAGATTAGAAGATGCAAGTACAACTACAAAGACACTCAGCCACCTGACAAAGGGGCTAAATATGTCCACTGGAAGAAGGACAGCCTCTTTAATAAATGGTGTTGGAAAAACCGGCTCTCTACATGCCAAAAACTGAAACTAGATCCATGCATATCACCATGCACAAAACTAAAGTCTAAATGGATCAAAGACCTAAATATTAAAACAGAAACACTAAATCTACTGGAAGACAAGGTAGGTAGAACTCTTGCAGACATAGAGGTAGGCAGAGAATTCATGAACAAAACACAAATTGCATGGGAAACACTTCAAAGAATCAACAAATGGGATCTCACATTACTGAAAAGTTTCTGCACTTCAAAGGAAATCACCAACAGAGTGAAAAGAAAACCAACAGAGTGGGAAAAAATTTTAACCAGCAACCCCTCAGACAAAGGACTTCTGTCCAGAATATATAAAGAATTGAAAAACATCAAGCCCCCAAATTCAAAGACCTTCTCCAAAAATGGGCATCTGAGATGATCACACAGTTCTCAGAGAAAGATATACAAATGGCAAATAAATATATTAAGAAATGTTCACCATCACTGGTCATTCAAGAAATGCAAAATAAAACAGCACTGAGATTCCACCTTATTCCGGAAAGAATAGCTGCCATCAAGAAATCAACTGATAACAAATGTTGGTGAGGCTGTGGGGAAAAAGGAACACTGCTCCACTGTTGGTGGGAACGTTGACTGGTGCAACCATTATGGAAATCCATATGGAGAATTCTCAGAAAACTAGGTTTGGAAGCCCCATTCAATCCAGCTATCCCCCTCCTAGGTATTTTCCCAGAACTGAAAATTTCATATCACAGTGATATATGTGCACCCATGTTCATAGCTGCACAACTTGTGATAGCTAAATCCTGGAAACAACCAAGATGCCCATCAACTGCAGAGTGAATGAAAAAGATGTGGCATTTTTATACAATGGAATATTATTCAGCTATAAAAAGGATGGCCTTGAGGTATTCATAGGCAAATGGAGACAATTTGAGACTATCCTCATTAGTGAAATAAATAAGAATCATATTTATAAATACCATATTGTGTCTTTAGTGTAAAAAGTAAATAAGAACTACAAGAGTAATAAAACCAAAATGTGTAATTGCTATTGTAAAAAAGAGAAGAAAAGACAGTGCTCTAAGGGATACAACTGCATGTATGTTTGAGTGTGTAAAGTAGATGACCATATTGCTGGATCTTTGTTGGATCTTTGAGAAGAACTGTTTGTAGTCTGACTGTTTGAATATTTACTATGTACTCTTTAACTTTGTAACTTGAACAATTACATCCAGGATGACAGTATGTAATTTATAAAGTACTGATTTCTTAGTGGGGCTTTTTCTCATTCTCTTTTTCTTTCTTTCTTTTAGAATTCTGCACTGTTGCTACCCTTTTTTCTGTTTTGCTTTTTTTCTTCTCTTTATATAAAATTTTAAAAATGTATAATTGATAATGTAAAAAAAGAGGAAATAGGAAGCACTATAAAAGATATAGCTGAATGTATGTTTAGGTGTGTGGGATTGATGACCATATTTCTAGGTTCTTGTGGGATTGTTGAACAGATCTGTTTGCACTCTCAGTGCTTGAGTGTCTACTTTGTGTGCTTTAATTCTGTAACTTGAATAACTATTTCTAAAAGAACAATAAGTAATTTATCAACTAGCGATTTCTTACTGTTTATCTTCTTTTCTTGAAATTCTGTAATATTTCTATCTTTTTCCTGTTTTTTTTCTCTTTAAATAAAAAAAAGTGAATATGTTCTAAGCGTATCTAATAACTCAACCCCTATCTCGTATGTGAAAATCATTGAGACTGATTTGCGTTTGCCATCCAATTGGAATTAGGTGAGAACATGTACAGCAAACGTTAGATCTCTCTGCAGACTGTGTTGACTGATGGACCTATTCAGAAAACACTAACAGAAAGTCATATACTGACTCAACTGTGCACTACTAATCAATTTATAAAGTACAAAAAATACCTCATGAAAGAAGTCTGTAATGACAAGCAATATTGAGAAATAAATTTCCCCTTAAAAGATGCCAGTACTTCCACATTCAAGCAACTAAGAATTTAAACGCATAAACTGAAAAAATTAAAATTTCTACCACATATATACAAATGAGGCCTCAGAAGATGTAAAATAATGATTCAGTGAACCTGAATCTTCCCTCACTTACACATCAATCTAGATTCTGAGCTGCATGTTCTTTCCAGCTGCTTTTAAGTTAACATTTTGTTAGCCAGAATTTCATAACACATTCCCAAGTGTCTTCTACTCCCTGCATTGCATTTGAGTCCTGAATTAGATTTGGTATTTATGAAAGACTTGGAGTTGAAAGGGGTCAATCAGAATTCTTTTTTGTAGGAGAATTATGAGTTGGAGTCAACTTTAAGTTATCCCCCTCTGACACTTGAGGAGATTGCTCTTATATCACACCTGAGCAAAGGGGCTGAAACCTGCATTGCACCAATCTCCTCACATTACCTCATAACAGCAAACAGATTAAGATGTGATTTTTTTAAAAAGGCTCTAAAAAATGACAGTAAGTCTGTCCGTGATAAATAAACTTGTGGCATGTCTTTAATTGTCTCCTATAGGAAAAGTCAATGCAATTTTAGTTCTCACTTAACCGCTGGTGTGTGTCTCTCTAAGCTCCTTCACAGAATGCCTTTGATCAATTGAATTTGCCACTAAATAGCCAGAAACTTGTTTAGCTTCCCAGGAACTCTTAACTAAGCTGGCTTAGTAGTGGTATGTGTAATCACTGAGCCTCGCCAGATCCTCATTAGTTTCCTTCCTCTGTATCGGAATTTCTAGGTAGACTCGTCTCTATGCAGGGGCATTTACATCACCTTAGCAAATATTAAAGACATTATTGGATGTTATGAGATATATATATATATATATATATATATATATATATATATGGAGAGAGAGAGAGAGAGAGGCAATTAAGAATCATTGTTTAATCAATTTTTCTAGTTGCATGATAATTTGAATCACAGAACACAATACTCATGAATATTATGTGACTGAATGAATCAATATGTAAAAGATGGAGTGATACCCATTCCCTGAGAAAATTTTAGGGATAAAAGGGAATAAGAACTATAACAGAAAGCACTTAAGTCTTATTAAGCACTTAAGAGCTTACATATAAAATGAGACAGTGAAACAGCACGAAGCTTGCAGAAACTTCAGAGATCAGTGACAGATAAGAGGGGCAAATATGCTAAAGATGTGTAGAAAAGAGTCTCCATTATTATTTCACTTGAAGACATTAGTTTGACTTATCATATATGACATGGCACTTGCAAAGAAAAGTGCTCCAAAATGCTATGAATCTGACTTAAGTAAATACATCATCAGTAGATAGAAAGGGAATATGCTTTTAAATTCTTACTGCATCTTTATTACTTCAAAATACTGTTGTGACTAATTTGTTTTAAACACCTAGTTTTTTGAAATGTAGAACATTTTAAAGAAATATAAGGTATATAAAAACATAAAATATGTAAAATATTAATAAACCTTAACTAATGTGAATATTCAGTGACTAATTTTGCAATATTCCCAAAATATTATAAAGTAGTTTAGATGAAATTTTGAATTTTTCTTTTTAACATTAAATTTCAAATTTGAGGGTACACTAATTTGAAAATGAATTTGTAAAACAAAATCATTCTGAGTTTTTTGCTACAAGAAAATAACTTCATATATAATAAGTAATATTACTTATTTAACCATACTACTTATTTAACAAGTGGATGATCTATGTTATCCATTGCACAGTTTGGTATAATGAGCCAAAATTATTCAGGGTCTTATTTGGCATTATATAGGCAATGAATTTGCAGGTAATAGGTTGCCTAATGCCAAAATTTTCCCTGTCTACCTTCTTCAGATTATGAAGGTTCCTATAACACTACATAGACTCTATGGTTTTTAACACAGGCAATAAAACTCAGCCAGTTACCAAATCAGGACTTCATACCAAAAGCCTGCATAAGCTTGTAGGTTGAATTTTATGAAGTTAGTCTTTCTAGAAGGAAGGGTCCCTCCATGAAATGAAATTCATACTATGTCCACAGAATGTTTCTGGATTCTTCTCACAGTGAGGAACACACACACACACACACAGACACACACACAGAGAGAGAGAGAGAGAGAGAGAGAGAGAGAGAGAGAGAGATGATCCAAGTTAGAGATTAAAATGAAACTAATTTCCTATGATACGATTTGATATACAGAAAATCTTACAGTTCATCAAAAATATAGTAAAGCAATAAGTTAACTCAAAGAGGCTGAGGATATAGCTAAGTTGTAGAATACTTGTGCTGCATGCACACAGACTTGGGTCCAATTTCTAGCATTACAAAACAAATACATATTTTCTAAAAATTAAAAAACAAATGTGCATAGCAGAATATACACAAATTTGTAAAAGACAATTTTATTCCCATAATACATTCTGTATGCTGTAAATTCTTAAACAATTACAAATGAAATCATGAAAATCATTCTATTTAAAATGTAATAAAAAATAAGGATAGTTAACTCAAAAGTAAAATAAGTTAAAATATTTTTTTAAACCCTATGCACTCAAAGCTCTAAAACCGTTATTTTTCCCGATTTCTCCCTTCTCTTTCTGCTTTCTAGATGTGAAAAGTTGAGCAATTTTCCTCTTCCATTCCTTTCTACTATTCCTTGGAGCATACGTAGCACTGACCGAATACCTCAAGACCATGAGCCATAATTAAACTTATTCTCTTTTAAATTGTGGTTATTTTTTAAAAGAACTAAAATTAGAAATTCTATATGCCCCAGCTATATGCCCCTCTAGGTATGTTCCCCAAAAAGCTTAATACGTCACACTACAGAGACATGTGCATACCAGTGTTTATAGCAAAAGAATTCATCACAGCTAAATCCTGGAAGAAGCCAGTATGTGCAGGAAGCCAGTGTGCGGATAAAGAAAATTGGTGTTTATGCATCATAGAATACTACTTGGCCATAAAAAGAAATTTTTTTTTTCAAAAAAAGAAAAAGTTTCAGACATTTGTAAGAAAATGAGTACTCCGGGAAAATAATAAGGAATGGATACAAGGAGACAAGGAGATGGATTTCTTGCCGATTATAAGCGTTCTAAGAGACAGGACAAAAGGTGAGGGAAGGAAAAGGAAAAATGAGCAGAACAGAGATGCGCCATGTGCAGGAACCTAATAATCTCAATAAATAAAAACACTGTGTTCCATAGAATGAGCTGAGATTGATAAAATCAGCAAGAATGGAAATGGGGAGAGGGCAATTAGATGAGGGAGAGGGAAGGAAGAAAAGGGGTGATAAACATCACAAGCTACACTTACCTATATCCCCAAAGATTGTGCGCTGCATGTACTTCAAACATACACCAATAAAACAAAAGCTGTGGTGATGTTGATTTTATCCCAGCGGTAGGGCTGGGGATTTCGCTCAGTGGCATAAGCACCTATTTGGCAAGCCCGAGGTCATGAGTTTGATCCCCAGTACCACAAAAAAAAAAAAAAAAAAAAAAGTAGCCTTTAAAATTTTGATATAGGTTAAAATCTATAATATAATTTAACTTCATTTTTATGAAATGTAATATTTAAGCTGAGATTGATGTGTATGTCAATGAAATTTCAATTTCTTTTTTTATTATTTTGAAAAGCAAGATAAAAAATGAATGGAAACCATACAGAATTTCAAAATAATACTAGGAAATTAATGCTAATTAATATATTGCATACTGTTATCTTAGAAGTCGTTGCTCAGGTTACAAAATGTAGGAATCTGTGTATATGTGTATATATGCAAGGCTGATGACTACATTACTAATCTCTGTTAGTTCACTAAAAAGAACAGTTTGTGCTTTCATTGTTTTATTGTTTGATCATCTTTTTTCATGGACTTCCAATTTCTAAAACACCATTTGTAAAAAAACAAAACAAAACAAAAAAAACACCATTTGTTGAAAAGCTACTTATGGCTCTTACATCGTGGCCTACTGGTCCGTAGAAATATTCATCCTTCCACTAATAGCACCCTGTTTTGATGGTTTTGGTCATAGAATATCTCTTAATATTGCATAGCATTTTTCTTTTCACTTTGTTTATCTTTATTAATATTATTTTAGTCTTTCTAGTTTCTTCACCTAGCTATATTAATAGTGCAGTCTATTTGTCTACATGTACAAAAATTCTATTGGAAGTTTTTATAGAAACTTTCTTAAAACCTGAAGATCAGTTTGGAGGATGTTGACATCTTTACTACATTAGCTTCGAATTTATAAAGCAGTTATAACTTTCTGTCGGCAATCAGAAACCTGGCTGATTTTTTTCATCCACATTTGTAATTTTCAAAATAAGGATTCTATAAACGATTTTATAACTACGTG
Organism: Hydrochoerus hydrochaeris; assembly: GCA_004027455.1. Lineage (NCBI taxonomy): Eukaryota > Metazoa > Chordata > Mammalia > Rodentia > Hydrochaeridae > Hydrochoerus > Hydrochoerus hydrochaeris. The sequence goes on from PVLA01002416.1 coordinate 171,669, forward strand.
TAAGTGTTGAAGTTACTTTCAGGTCATAGTAATTAGTATTGTGCTTTTAATGTCAAGTTTTATAATTTCTACAGCTTCACTATTAGTATATAAAAATGCAGTTGAGTTTCACATGTTGATTGTACAGCCTTAAAACCGACAGATCTCATTTATTTGGCTTACAAGAGTTTCATTTTGAAAGTTTCTTGATAATTTTCTATATAAATAGCCATGAATTCTTTTTTGTTTGTTTTGTTTTATTTTAAAGACAATAAAATCCAACAAAACAAAACAGAATAAATCCAATCAAAACAAAGCAGTGAAATTAGTACAGAACTTGGATGGAGGGTAACAGGAAAACACCAGTGACCACTATGGTGTATCTTGCCATGTTCACAACAGCTGGCCATTCCATCACATACAGCAAAGTCAAACCAAGACAAAACAGAATGAAACCAATCAAAAAAGAACACTGAACAGAGTAAAACAATTAACTGGAACACAACAAAACAGTGAAAGCAATACAGTATTTCAAAAACAAGATAGAAATCCCACATTTTGCTATATTGCATACTATCTATCATCCCCCCAACAGATGCTCAGACCGCTGTCCCCAGGCCAGCAAAGTCAACCAAACCATACAAGCACTCAGTTGCATTTTCTATCTCAGTTGCTATCAACTCAGCCTGACGTTTGAACCAGCCAGTTGCTTACCAGAGGCAGGGAGGGTGCTTCTCGGGCTCAAGGAAGGCACTGTCTGCCTTTTCTCTTCCTGGACCCTGCATGGCTTGTGAGAAAGCCTGGCTTGTTGGCTTGTTGGTTGGCTCCTCCCAGTCCATCCTCAGCAATTATGATTTCTATAATAAGACCTATTCTATTTGCCCTCATCCAACTGATGATTGCTTTTTCTTTCCGAGGTCACTGAAATTGGCAGAACTTTCAAAACTTTATTCAACAACATCTATGAGTATGAAGGTCTTATTTCTTCCCCATACTATAGGGAAGGAAGCTTGATTTGCATTCAGTATGGTATGGATATGATTTGGTTTGTTTTTGTACAAGGTCATTACGTTTGGAGTTCTTTCCCCTGTTGCCATAAATTTCTACCTATTTATTGGATTTTAATAAAATTGTTATAGATTCTTCACCTTTTGTTGTGATGATATAATATTTCCTCCTTGGCTTGTTGATTTGGTGAGTTATATTTATTGATTTTTCAATACAGAACCATTCTTGCAGAGGTGTAATAAATTCACTGTTTATTTGATATAATTATTTCTATAGATACTTGGATAAAGACTGCTAATATGCTGGTGAAAATCTCTGCTTCTAACTACATGAGGCACATTTGCTTTACTTTTCTTTTCTTCTACTACGTATGCCAAGCTTGGTACCAAAAAGGCTGGTATCACACAGTAAGTAGAGAATTGTTTCCTCATTTTCAATATTGTGGAAGGTAGTGTGTAAAAGTGGGTAAGAGAATGATACCTCTCAGCAGGGCACCAAGGGACATCATTCTTACCAGAAGCCCTGGGAGTGAGCCCACCTCCATGCCCCTCCAGGTTCCTCAAGTGCACTTACGTGCCTCTGCCCCTGGACCCTCCTTCTGTCGTTAAAGCCAGTGCCCTTACGTTATGCTCTTCTTGCAGTGCCATCCACCTCTTCCATCTGTGGCACTGTGATCTCCAAACCACTTCAGTGTGACTGAATACTCTGAACTTCTGATCTTTGGTCTATAAGCAAATAGTTGTGTAACCATTTCTATTTCTACAAAACGTTTTCTAAAAGCAAATGCCGTGCATGTATGCACACACAAATATATGAATTGAATCCAGAAAATTTACAATGAGCTATACTCCTAGTTCTTTTTTTATGTTGAGACAAAGTTTCACTAAGTCACTAATTTGCTTAGGCTGGACTTGAATTTATTATACTCCTGCCTCAGCCTCCTAGAGTGCTATGTTTATAGACTGGAGCATGATACTTGGTAGTAATTTCCTCATTTTAGCAAGGATATGTGATAGTTTACTAAGTCATCTCTTTCTGGCTCCAGTGTGCTTAGCAGTTGCTATTTAATATTATATATAATATATATTATTTTTCATCTCTAATCTTTTATTTTATGAAAAAATTTTATAATCAAATAAGAGACTAACAATAGTTACTACTCTGTGTATTGCTGTCTTCGAAGTACTTACTCAGAATACAAACGTAACCCAAACTATCAAATGAGAACTACAGATAGCAAAAGAGTAGAGAGACATGTTGGAAATAGAGAAAAGTTCAACCTTTCCTCTTTCATTCTAGTGTACATTGCAAGAAGCAACCAGAGTAATATACTTTACATGAAAATATATGAATGTCCAGTTTAACCCTCATCAATTCTGCTTTATACAGTTCTGTTTTTTCTGAGCCTCTGTTTTTCTCTATTTTTCAAGTCCTCACAGGCAGAGCTCTCAATGTCCCCGTAGCTTCTGACATGTGTTCTTGGCCATTTAAGAACCACCTGTCACGCTTCTCAGAATCTTTCCAACACACTCATGCCAGATTTCAGAGTCACTTCCACACGTTTTAGGTAATACTTAATAAAGCTTTCCTTTTTTTATTTAGAGAAAAAGGCAAAGCAGAAAAAAGTGTAGAGATAATACAAAATTTCAAAAAAAAAACAGTAAGAAATGACTAGTCAAAAAAAAAACAGTGAGAAATCACTAATTGATAAATTACATCTTGTTATCTTAGAAGCAGTTGTTCAAGTGACAAAATCAGTAGATAAAAAACGGACAGATAATCAAACAATGACAGCACAAACTATTCTGTTTGATGAACTAACAGAAAGTTAGTAGTATGGCTATCTTGCACACTTAAACATATATATGTTTCTATAAGGCTTTCTACTCTATTAGAAAAATATGTATTACATTCTATTGTAATACAAAATATAAAACTTTCTATTACAAATTACCATGACTTTAGTGCCTAAAATCAAAACAAATGTGTTATTTTATGACTCAGTAAATCGTAAGTCTGACTGTTTTTTCACTAACATAAAATTAAAGCTCTGAAAGTCTGCGTTCCTTCAGGGAGGCTTCAAGGAAGAACAGGTTCCCAGGATCTTTTCCTACCTTCTCTCTTTCTAAAGAACACAGATATTCCTTAGCTCAAAAACCAAAAACCTCCTCCCACAGCTTCATCAACAACTTCAGCCTCAATATCAGTCTCTCATTGTCTGTCTATTTTCTCTCTCTCTCTCTCTCCTCTCTCTCTCTCTCTCTCTCTCTCTCTCTCTCTCTCTCTCTCTCTCTCTCTCTCTCTCTCCCCCCTTGTCTCTCTTCCTTTATTTGTACCAGGAATTTAACTCAGGACTTTGTGCTATACTGCTGAGTTACACCTCCGGCCCTCTCAATCTTCTCTCAAATCTAATAGCTATTACGATTTCCTTGGGCCCATATAAATGATGCTGAAAAAAAATGCTTGTTTAAAAGTTGGTTTTGTAAATATTAGCAATCTCACTTTCATTTTCAACCTGTTTTACATGTAGAATAACATAATCACGGTTGTAGGATTAGGGTATCAGTTTCTTTGGGGAACTATTAATATATCTACCACAAATCAATGTCCAAAGCCTCTGTGATGGTTCTGTTTTCCCAGAAGGCTTCCTGGGGAAACTCAAGAAGAATTTGATCTGAAAACAATGCAAATTAAAACTCAGTAGTTTTCTCTGTTGTTCTGTCTAAAAATATAAAATTATTTCTTACCCGTCTAAAAACATGCAAACCTGTAGATGATGGACTTTCATTAACTAGTCTAAAAAATATTTTTTAATCATGCAACAAACTTAGATAATTTGTTAATGTTAAACTTCAACAAGTCTTTTCTACAAGTTTTAGTTTCTTATGTTTTTCCCTCTAGCAATAAGTTTACATCTACTGGGTTCATATTAATTTAAATAATCACATTCTTTTTTTAATTTCTTTAAATTAAGAGGAGCTTGGTTCAAACTATTATTCCAAAGGACTTGGATATGTATCCTGTGAAAAGCTTAAGTTCATATAATCATACCAAATTGAAGTCATCCAATAGAGGAGAGCATAATTGCTAGTAGAATTTAGCCTGTAGGACACACTAAAGCCTTAACCCTAAAAACACTTTAAAGTGTACTTTAACATTTAGAGGAAATCACACCATCTGTATTCTCTAAGCTAATGTGATTTGCATGATGATAGCTTCATTCATCTATTATATACTTCCTAAACTCCAGTAGCTATAAAGATAAAAGATCAATATGTAATATCCCATGATTTTCAAAAATTTACATTTACTTTTCAAATTGAGCGTATTGGAAAGAATAGGCCTTATCAAAGTACTTTCTACATAGTTCTACAGAGACAGGATTTTTTTTTTTTTTTTTTTTTTGGTCAGGGCAGCTCACAGTAGATCAGAGATAAAATGTAATGCAGAATCTATGCAAATTATTGTACTTTTTTCCCCCAAAACCCCATTTCTTGAATATGATTATATTTTATTCTAGAAAATATAGAAAGTAACTTTCAACACACCAATTGTTGACATATCAATAATATGCCGGACTACTAAGGGAATAGAAACTACATTTTATGGTAATGAGTGGGAAATCTAAAACAAGTCAATGACAATGTGATCTTTTAGGAAACATATGATAATTGGAGACAAAAGAATGATGTTTTATTGAATTTTGTTCTTGATAAAAATGAGGCTTACTGAAAAAATAGTCTTCCATTTATCCGAATGTTATGCTTTCATTTCCTTTAATTTTGATCCTGTTCCAGTAAAGTTAGAACATGTTATCACAAAATCACATTTACAGAAAGGTAGTTTAGACATATCATTATCTGGCCAGTGTGGACTTTTACACATTATATTCACCTCCTTGTTACTTCAAATTAATTTCTCTTTTCTAAACACAGACTACATTCCAGACAGAGCAACTTAGATCAGCTCCTAGGTGGGTTGCTAATTACATTTCTCATAAAACTTGTAAAATTTACCCTTTATCTCAGAAAATCTCTCCAACTATTTTAATCAACTGCTTCCTCCATGTGGTGCACTGATAGGAATGTGGGGAAGGTAAAATGCACACACTTTGACCACCTGCATGGTTAATCCTAACCCTGTGATTCACCACCCAGTGACTGTAGTATTATTGACCTCCTGTAATTGAAATGACAGCGGTGTCACACAGGATTATTGAGGGACTAAACATATCTCATGTGGGCATGTTTCAATGGTCTGGCATGGAACCTAGATTAGAACAGTTACTCAAGACATGCTAGTGCCTCTCACCCTCTTCCCTTCCACTCTATGACTCAGCATTACCAATTCTCAGTTGAAATACCTAACTTCATTCTGTGTTGACCACTGTTCTGTTTATTATTGTCTCGATTCCTATGTTCTGTATAATGCCCACCTTGTGGTTGCTGTTTTTACTGTCCCTTGATACTCTGGGGTAACTTTGGTTACTTATTTCTCCTCAAATTGTTGTCACTGGGGAGAAATAAAAAGTAATACACTGGATGAATATGAGTCATGAGAGAGTCAGAAAGATTATGAAGGTTAATTTGATCTCAGTTACTTTCTTAATGACAACAGTCACTATTGCCAAGTTGAAAAAGATACGCCTACTTTTTTACTTCTGGAATGTACTTCCTTCTTCCTTACATGCTTTAGAATTTCTAAATCATCAGGGACATAAGTGAGTTGGCAACTGACAAGGAACTTTGTTAGGATTAGCAGTCACAGCTGAGGCGATTTCAAATCTTTATCTTTTCTGAGATATCTCGGTATAAGCTTTCACTTCTGACTACACTGAGGATTTTCCAAATAGCCATAACAATTGTAATGACTTACCTTTAAGAGTAAACACAGGCTGTTCAGGAAATCTTTTCACTATATATATTTTTTTTCATTGAGCCAAATGTTATTTTTTTGGTTATAACAAACAAGATGAGAGAACTAGAGCTCAGTACAGTGAAATAAAATTGGCTAATCAAAGTTTAGAGAATCAGAGCACTAGATTTTCCTCCACTTTATCTAAAGCTAAGATCCCTGCTCTTCTTCCTTTCCAAACAGGTTCTACCTGCTGGATTTATCATTTTATTTTGGCTTTAGAACCCTTGCTTAATTCTCACTCTAGCAGATTACTGTCTGCCAAATATTATAGATTTAACTTTCTTCCTGAACCTCTCTAGGCTTTACCTTTGCCTTTGCCTTGGACTTTGGCAGCTAAAATTTCAGCTCAGCAATACCTGATGGGGGTAATCACACACACATGCACGTGTGGACACACATGTGCCTACACACGTGCATGTTCACACACCAGAGAGCACTGGCAGTGGGATTCGTAGCAGCTCAGACACAGCCCAATTGCTGGGGAATTGCGATTTGACTGCCAGTCACACACTGCAACAGATTTTAGTCAAATCAAGCTCTGATATGATTGGGGAAAAAAAAAACAAAATATCTGCCAAAACAGAAATTGTGTCAAACTGCTAAACAAGGATGAATGTCTGTAATGAATGTCACATCTGAACAGTAGTCAAACCGGTTTTTATAAACTTTTACAAAATTTTCAATGGCTTTTTGTCTTTCCACAATAAATTTTGTCTTCTAATTCACATGTAGACATTGTTTTGCAAATGTACAAAAAAGAAGCAAGCTGGGGTAGCAGAATATGGGATAAGGTTCAATTCAATTTAATTCCTTGAGTGTGTAGCATCAGAATAAATAGAAGCCACCTGTCAGGCATCTGAACCCATCCTATGTCAGTTAGGCTGGGTCTAGCTGGCAACATGCTTTTGGATGCAAACTGAAGCTCACACATCCAAAAAGCCTGCTGACTTGCTGATCTTTCTCATTTTCTGTTGAATTTTGTGATTTCATAGATAGATCCCATGACAGTGAAAGCCAAATGAGACTCACTAGGCATTTCCAAGTACTTCTGTCTATGAGTACAGTGGGTTTTGACTAACTTGCACAATTGGAAAGTGACATCCCATAATAAGAAGGCCATAGGAAGATTTGACTCTGATGCTGATTGTCTTTGGGCCAATTTTAAAAGTAAGGCCATGAAAGGACTTTCTATGAGTAAACTGCAGACACAAAGAAATCTAGAGGTAAAGAAGCAACTCTTCTTTTAAAGTCTATTTTTAGGAAAAATATTTTCTCAGTTACTTTCCTTTTATTTAACATTTGACCAGGTGGGTATTTTAAACTAGGCACCAAGTAGCTGCATTTTCTGATCACTGTCTATGATCGAGATATCAATTATCAATTCTTCTGACTCCTAGTCTGAACAGGAGAGTTTAATGGTAGTTCTAAATATGCCACAGCCATGTGGGTGATTTGATGATAGTCACATAAGACATTTTCTGAATTCAGTGAACTTTTATTAAGTGCTTCCACAGTTCACTGAATGAGAAAACATAAGGTGATTTATATTTTTGTTCAGAATTTTTTATTATACACTGCTTTTACTGAATGCCATAATCAGTTCATTCCAAACTATAAAAATAAGCACATGGATACTGATATTTTTTGATGCTCCTAAAATTTGAATTCTTTCCTAATATAAAACTCACAGAATGAAGAAAACAAAAAAGAATTTAGAGTAGAAAAACAATGCCAGAGCCTAGCACAATCAAGGAGACGCTGTATTAAATTAAGCTTCAGTTGTTTACATTCTTATTCCACTTTGCACCATTTCCTTTTGTACAGAATTATGCTTTCTCGACTACAAATTTCAAGTTTCAGAAGTCAACGCTTAAAACTTTCTTTTTTCACTTAAGAGATTACACTAAGCATATTAAGTCCTGAACTCTGGAAAAATCATCAGTACTAACATTGTAAAGCCATTTTTTTTTTTTATGAGAAGAGTTTAACAGCTCATAAAATTCCCTTGTGGTTATATTCATTTGGATTACATACATGAGCCCTTTGTTCGGCAAGGGTAATGCTTGAAGTCTCTGCTTGTCACACTGGACAACTACTTAACCAGCAAATCAATGAACAAGACTACATGCATTCTAATGCTGCTAGGTTACCAACATAATCCTCCAGCAGGACATGCTCTGCAGACTGTCAGGATATAACAAAAGAAACTGGATATAAAGAATTAGTTTTTTGTTTTGTAGAATAGATATTGCTGACCCACTCTTTTAAGTTGAAAGAAGCAAACAGTTTAGCACTGATCTTTCAGGAGTCACATAGATATTAGATCCCACTCCACTCAGTCCTCCAGTCAGTCTCAAATCTTCCTGTCTCCCATTTTTGCTAAAAATATTAACTATGCACACATCTTTGTGTGAAAAACTTGGCATGAACGAAGTGTATATTTTTGTCTCCTCTCAAATGTTAATCATCAAGAGACATGGAAAATGCATTCCATCCCATGGTTCAGACTGCTTTCCTTTGATCTTCTTATTGTTTTCAGATTACAGTCCCTTACCATCCTCTCCTTATCCTCAATACTTCATTCTCCTAATGCATTCTACCAGCCAGCAAGTCTTCACTTATGAACCATTACAGTCTTCTTCATAGTTATTTACACTGAGCTTGAACTCTGCTTTTCATTGTTTAAGTGGTTTAGATCTAAGACAGGTGCAGTTCATTCAGTGAAGGCTCAGAGATAGAGATCTGCTTCCCCAACATCGCAGAAGAAAACCTGGCTACGCAGACTAAAACCTCTTCGGTTTGAATCTAAAGTCTCATTCTTAGTCATGAGGACAAGGATGACACGTGGAAATCAGAGGAATTCTTCACGTTTGAAAATAATTATGATTTTATTTTCCTTTCAAATACATGAGTGTGGCCAGGGATGCAGCTCAGTGGTGCAGCACCTGCCTGGCAGGTGTGAGGTCCTGAGTTCAATTTCCAGTCCCAGGAAAAAATGGAGAAATCAAATATGTGCATGTATTTTGTCTAAGCTGTTCCCATAGGAGAGAGATATTTATTCATTATCCAATCTCAGGTATTCAAAGAATGAATCAAGATAAATTCTCTAACTTTGTGAACACTTTAACAAATACAAATAATTTATTGGTATGTTAACAGTGCAATTCATTTTTTTTTTCTGGCAGATGATATGAGCACAATAAATGTGAGCTACTGAAACTAAAAATGATTGCTGGTAAATTCTTCAGCCAGGAATATGAAAACAACTTTTCAGTAGCCCATTTTTGTCTTTCACATGGATCAGCACAAACATATGATCACAAGACTACAGAAATTTGCCGCAAATTCTCTGGAATTGTTTTGAAGTTGCTAGAAAATGTATCTTGCTCACAATTAAAAATATCTTCTCTTGCTAGTTTATGGCATAATTGCCAGTAAACAAATGTAAGAAAAGCAAGATATGATAGATTAATCACACTTCCAGCTATTATTTCCCAAAGTGAAGTTGCTTAGAACATAATCAGAAAAAGAAATTTTGTGAAAATGGATTTGTGGATCACAGATTTTGAAAATTCTGAGTGAAATATCTGTATTTTGTATATAGGCAATGAAAAGTAATAAACAATAGTTTCTCCAGAATCTAAGAAAATGACTTAAATTTTTTGAAGCATAACCACGATAATATATTTGACCATGATTTAGTGGTTGCTGTAAATATTACTTTATTTTTCTTCTCATGTGCCTTTACTATTCCACAAAATATATTTTAAAAAGTATCTTTCCATATATTTCTTTATAAATACCATCTCAAAATATATGAGCACAACTGAATTCACATTATACTTAAACTATACACATTATAATAGGATTTTTTTCTCTCAAAAAGAAATATATATATATATATATATATATATATATATATTACATGTAATAGTTTAAATGTGATCCATTTGAATTTATTTGTATATTTTCTTTATAGCTTCTTTGATCAATCATATGTTAGCTGTAAAATGACAAAAAGTGTTTCCTGACATCAGTGGATTAGAGTGGTTTGGGTGTTTAACTATTTCTAATAAATAAAACTTGCTAACTTATAATATCAAAGTTGTAATTAAAGCTTAAGTGCTTCTCTTTGATTTTTTGACAAGGTCTCACTATGTAGCCCATGCTGGCCTCAAAGTCACGATGGTCCTTGTGAGAGTGCTGAGGTTTTCTATCTGCTTTTGTGTGTATGTCAGAATCTGTGTCCTCATCAGCTACAGTCTTCCACAAATTCATTCTTTGCAAGTCTGAAGTCATTAACAGCATCACTTCTAGAGTAAAAGTGTCTTAATGGGAGTCATGAAATTGACTCTTCTACCTCCAACTCCAATGGCTGAGCAACACCCTGCACCAAGAGTAGAACAATGTTGTCTCTGCATCCAGAGTTGCAGAGATCGCAGAACATAGACTAGAACAGTAAAGCGCCAGGAGCAAAGAAAGCAAGATTGATATAAAGAATAGACAGAAGGAGGATAATCTTCTCTATCTCTACCCAAAACCTTTGAATCATCTCTCCCTGCCCAACACTGAATAGAATCTGAGGCTAAGCATCCTACTTTGTACCTTCTTAGGAGAAGAAACCGTGTTGAGTAAACAAAGAAAGGCAGAAATTGAACCCAAACCTTTTGAGAGACATCATAAATTTTCCTTAGCTAAGGATTTTTATTATTTATTTATGATTTATAAATGTAAATCTAAATTAATACAATGATATCTGGTATCTAATATATACATGTTCCAGTGTAGACTTGAATATGTATAACATCAATTTTATTAGGTTTCACCAGAGAATCTGAACCAATGGAATGTGTTAGTCTGTGCATGCATGAAGGTATATGTCTCCTCTCTTTCTCCTGTCTCTTTCTCTCCCCCTCTCTTTCTCCCTCTCTTCCCCTCCTTCCCCTCTCCTCTCCTCTCCTCTCCTCTCCTCTCCTCTCCTCTCCTCTCCTCTTCTCTTCTTTCTTTTCTCTCTTCTCTCTTTTCTTCCTTTTTCTTCTCCCCTCCTACTCGAATGCAAATGGTGGAAAACCAAGAGAACTCATGTTTCAATTTCTAGTCTAAAGGTCAGCAAGCTCAAGATCCAAGAAAAATCAGTGATTGAGTAAATCTAAAGGCTGGAAAAGACTGATAGTTTCATTACAGGAAATTTCTTTTCTCATGATTGAAGTTTTCATCTGATTGGATGAGTCCACCCATAACAGGGAGGAAAGTCTGCCTTACTAGGTGTATGGTTCAAATATTCATCCCCAAGCAGAAGTGGTCTGGCACGGCACTCTCACCAAAGATGTTAGGTCATGCATCTGAGTCAAGGTGACACTCTCAATTGCCCATCACATCCCTTTTATGTACATAAAGTGAAGAGTCAAATAACTCCTTGAAATCTTCTTATAACAAGCACTCCACTCCCAAACAGGCAAGGTGGGATCCTCACGACATTAGAGGGAGAGCAACAAACTTGGAGAACATCACTGAACCCAGGGACGCTGAGAGGGTGAGGAGTAAGTAGGAAGGTTAGGAGCTCTGTCTCTCTCCCCACATCATCCCCACCTCACGGAAGAGACCCTTGACACAGTGCTGTTAAGGCATCTATTTGCAGAACAAATGTGGTGTCTATTGAATGGATAAATAAATGACCGCAAAATTAAGTGAGTCAATGAATGAAACAAAAAAAACATGTTACTGTCTGATTGGCAAAACAACTTTTCTTTTTCCACTAGAGCATTCTACCTTCATACATTTTGCACTAACCTCACTAAACTCTAGGATGGACTCAGAACTCTAGCAGGATGAGTTTTCAATCTTTCTCAATATGTCCATAATAAATTCAATGAGTTTAATTACATACCTGTAGCTGATGTCATATTACTAATTTTCGTAGTGAAGAATTTATTAGGGTCAAATTCTTGCAAGTAAAGTATTCCCTAGCTCATAAAATTTCAAGTTGAAATGCTACTTATTATGCATGTTAAAGTTATGAATAATATTTGTACCTTGCCTTACTTCTTTAAAAGGTTATTCTTAGTTTCCTTCCTTATGTCTTGGTTTGATAGGATGGTAATGAGTCCTCTGACAAGCAGAGGGAGTGTTTGCCACAATGTAATATTCAGAGAAATTACTAAAAGTCTTGAGCCATTATCTCTTCAAAGGTGCATGAAGACTTTCTTAGCTACTTGGCACATGTCAATCTTTGTTTTCTGTAAAAGATTTACTTTCTAATATCTGCATTACTAATTTCATGCTGCATAATTCTAGCTCTATACTACTGAGTATGTTAGTGTCCTACTTTGATCTTCTTAAGAAAGAAATTAATCATCTTTAAAAATATCTTTTACTTTTATTTGCATTCAGCAAGAACTATTATATATAACATGAAATTAAATATATTGCATATATTAAATATATGATGCAATATACTTGTAAGACACCAAGTTCCCTTCTATAACAAACAGGCATTTTATTGAGTTGTTTCTTAATGTGATTGTAGATTGGGTAAAATAAGATTATAAGTGTATGCAAAACCCTCATATGACTAAACTTAAATATATTTGTAAATTTCTTAAAGAAAAATGTCTCTAAAAGGAAATTACTAAATCATATTTCCTACATGAAGCTTTTCCATTCTTCAGCATAGCACCTTGTCACATGTCAGGTCATACCTAAGGAGGAAAATGTTAATATTTTAGAATGTCTGTTTGGATGTAGTATCCAGAAGGCAAAGGGCCACAGATATTCTGCTTTTCCTTGCAATGTGAGGACCAAGAGCTTCAAAAAGATAATGGGAAAGGTTACCTAGCAGGTTTGATATTGGCCAGGGTAGAATTGTTTGTATTTTAATTCTGCACTTAGGTAGGGTGAGACAGTCCTGTTGGTTTGTGAAAAGGTACCTCCAACTAGGGAAACTCAGATCACCAAGCACAAACTGGTTCTTAATGTCCTGGCAGAAAAGCATTTCAGAACACATCAGTGGGAGGCATGGTTGATTTATTAAGCAGAGTTAAAGAATTAGAGATAGCAGAAGGGGGTCCAGTTTTGCTAAAGAAAACCATACTGGTCTATTAAAGGAATGAGGGCAGGCTTTCTTCGAGGGGCTACGGTTAACTTTGCAAAACGACTCCTAAGAAATCTTTATTGCTTAAGGAGTCCTTTGGTCTCCATAAGATGATTTCTGCTTCAGGTCGTCTCAGTCTTGTGGAGGATTTGCCTGAATCTAAGGTCACCATAAGTGTAGAGCAATGAGTGAAGACTTCTAAGTGTTCTCTGGAAGCTTAATACTACTGTAAATCTCTAATTTTGATGTGTTCAGTCTTGAAGTGGATGAAAATGCTTGAGCAAATTTAGGAATAATCAGCCCTTTGTTGCCAACTTTAAAAGAGACACTCCCTAAATGATTAACATATCTATATGTTTTGTTGAGAAAGAATCCAATCCAAAGTTTAAAGGAAATAAAGGAGACAAATACAAAATTAAGGTCAAACTTTGTTCTTTTAATTACTTGCTAATATTTGTGGACATATGTGAAGATTCACTGCTTGTTTTCTTGTTGATTAGCGTTTAGAAAAAATTTTTTTTCTAATCTCTGACTTCCTCTGAAAAAAAACACAAGTTATGCTTTTAATGAGTAGTGGGTGAAAAGCCCTGAAATTTGTTTATGCTGTGTTCCTCTGGTGGTCTGTATCACAAGTGCATAATCTCTAAGTGAAGCCTGTCTGTCTTTCTGTTATTGATCATCTTCCACTCCAATCAGAATCTATGGTAATGTAGAGTGGTGGTAGATTTGACAGTGCTGAATTTGGAAGACCTACTTGGACAATTAATGGGAAGTCATAGAGCTTCTTGTAATTTCTAATCTTGACATTAAATCATTTGGTTAGTCATGACTATGAGATAAAGAGTAGCAAATGCAATGGGAGAAATCAAGGAGAAAACCAGAATCACCAGCTATTTTAAAACAGCAGCCCAAAATTATTAGCATGTGGACCATATAAGTACTTTCCAAATTTATTAGTGGCCTCCAGGTCTCTGTTCTTATCTTAGCTTTGTTCTTAGCTTTGCAAGCAACCACTTATCTTTAAAATAGTGGAGAATCTTTAAACTGTGGGCAGACAATATCTGATAACAAGATATCCAATAAATGCTATATTAAAGAGAAAAAATATAAATTGTATCGTGCATATGTAGAAAGATTTCAGGAGAAATATAAACTGAAACATCAACTTGTTAAATGAAAAGCAGGTAAATTACATATTTATAATGAACTGTAATAAGATATATGTATGATTCTATTTCTATAAAAATTATTTCAATTTAATAAAAAAAATTTAGAAAACTTGATGAATATATGTACAACAGGTAATTATTTGGAGAATAAAAGGTTTATGTGCTGAGGATTAAGCTTATTGGTATATATAAACTGAACTTTACACTACAACATAAGAGTCAACAAACTGAATTATTTTTATTGATGCTTTATTACTTCATCAGAAACAATGTTGGAGAGCTATGTTCTATAATTTAAGATCAACTAACATCATAATTGGTGTCATGGTTTATGCCAGTGGCCCCCAAGCCTCATGCTTTTGCATTATGCATTTGTGATTGGTTCATTGTCTAGAACTTGGATTGGGGTGTGAGTGCTACACTGGCCTAGGGGTGGATCCAGGAGGTGATGTAATGGTTGGAAGAAGGGGTCTCTCTCTCTCTCGCTGATTTCTGCCTTGCTGTTTGCAGCCACCAAGACTGCAGCCCCACCATGCCACCCTGCCTTGGAGCCAACTGAGTATGGACTGAAACCTCCAAGAACTATAGGAAATAAATCTTTCTTTTCCCAAATTTGGGCAATAGGTATTTTGTCTCAGCAATGGGTAAAAAGTAACTAAGACAATTGGTTTCATCAATTATTGTTAAAAATTAATAAGTGGCAAACTATGTTGGATAATTTGAAACATATCAAAAATAATACCTGTTGAAATATTTGTGTTATTCTGGGCTAGGATATGATATTGTTTTTATTTTAGTATCCACTCCCTGAACATTATTCAGTTGATCAAACAACTACTTGTATTACTCACCATTCCATTGCTAAGACACAATTACCAGACATACACAAATTAAAGGAAAAATGTTTATTTTGGCTGATGGTTTCAGATGTCTCAGTCCATGGTTAGCCATCTCAAGGGCAGAAATGTCTTGGCAGAAGAGTGTGGGAGAGAAAAAATGCTTACTTCTTGGTATCCAGGAAGTAGAATAAGAAGGAAAAAGAGGGGAACCAGTTCCATGCACTGGCTGCTGCAGAAATGGGGACAGCCAGAAATGGACCCCAGCCCCTCCCCATGAATCAGCACTATTTGTGAACCATGAGGGGAGAGAACAAGACCATACCAGGAAGCAAACCCTGCTGGGAACCAGCTTCTACAGGAGTGGGGACAGTCAGAACCTAGCCTCTCCCTGTGAGTCAGCACCATTGGCAGACTGGAAGGTGAGACAACAAAGCCATACCAGGAAGCAAGACCTGCCTGGGAACCAGCACCATGCACTGGCTACTGCAGGAGTAGGGACAGCCAGACCCCAGCTCCTTCTGGTGCACAGGCTGGCAAACAAAAAGTTCCATACCCCCTCTCCCACGTTCTCCTGTAAGCGACTGGCTAATCCGGAGAAACAGGCTGTGAGGATAGCTATCCAGTTGAAATGCAGTTGGATGCCTGTGGTATTTGGTGTTTCACTGGCCTATAAGGTCTAGGGCCAGTGGTCTGATCAGCTATTCAGAGGATAGTGGTACACAGTGTGGCATTTAGGGGAGGACCTTCTTTGGAGGGTAGTAGCCACTGTTCATCCCCCATTGTCTTGTTTTGCAGTCCTATGTT
Source organism: Hydrochoerus hydrochaeris (assembly GCA_004027455.1). Taxonomy (NCBI): domain Eukaryota; kingdom Metazoa; phylum Chordata; class Mammalia; order Rodentia; family Hydrochaeridae; genus Hydrochoerus; species Hydrochoerus hydrochaeris. The sequence continues at coordinate 187,475 of PVLA01002416.1, forward strand.
GTTTTTATTGTTTTGTTGGGCTGGGTTTTCTTTTCTTTTATTTTGTTTGATTGTGTTAAGTCTGATAGCATGGACAGCTGTTTCAAAGATGGCAAGATATATTATGATAGCTATTTGTATTTGCTGTTGTCTTGTTTTGCAGTTTTATGTTGCATTAATTGTTTAGTTTTTATTGTTTCTATTGTATTCCGTTCTGTTTGACATTTCCTATATGTGAAGATATGTGCAGCTATTCTGGAGACAACAAAAGTCATTATGGTAACTATTCTTGATTTCATAATATTTTGAGGTCCTGTGTCACTTGCACTGGTTTATTTTGATTGATATTATTGTTTTGTTTTCCTTGGTTTTATCCTCTTTAAAATAAAAATGTAAAAAATAAAAAATGAAATGATGAAAACAGGGGAGACAAGAAGGGAAAGAGCAGGCAGTGTCCCAAGGCCATATCCCATGATTCATCCAGACACTCCCAGCAAGGGGCTTTACTCATCCCCTAAGAATCTTTTAAGGCAGTAAAGTTGATTATCAAGATTAACTATTGAAAAATCATTCCAAGTATTGCCCATTATCAGTTTGACAGATAAATACTGAACACAACAGAAACCCTAAAAGCAGTGAGCACAACAGAGAGGATACAATAATGAAAAAGCAGAAACAGTTCACAAACGCTCACATTGGTCTTCAGTCTGACTCTTATTCACAGATCAGTTAGTTGCAAACCGTAGTGTTAGACTACAGAATGAGAAAGTGTTTTATTCTTATTTTTCTGGATAACTTTGGCTGAGGATCTGGATCATGGATTTGAGGTGTAATTATACTATATTTAACTTACATGGGTACTGCTTCTTGAATTCGGTTCCATTACTGAGCTCTCTGTCATATAATTTTTAAATATCTTCTCTCCTAAAGCAAGGAATAATCATGTTCACCTTGTGAACTCCCTCACTTTTTTAATAAAGCCCTATCTAAATTTGAATTTCAAATATTTTCTTTCATTGTCAGACTGATTTTAAAATGTTACTCTCCATTATCTTTATCAGTAACTCGAAATGTGAGGACCCAGTATTGCATGAAAGCCTCCACATGTGGAGATTACTAGTAACTTTTAAAATGAGTTTGGTGTAGAAACTCATTAGAAATCCAGTTTTTAAGTGATTTATATTTCTGTTTTAACATTCCAGGTTACTTTTAGGAAAAAATTATTTCTGCCTTTGATTTTGTTGTTCTGGCTCCAACAACCTGTGTCAAAGCTTATTATTATTTTTAATGAAGCTTGGTAATAAATGGATAGTTGGCTTCTAAACAGGGTACTTTCCAAAATGTCATGGTGAATTGCCACTTTTTGTATCATCTGTGTCCATGATTAAATGCAAAAGAGGCAGAAATAACAATTTTTGGAATTCACTATTATTATAAATAGTAGATTTACTTTTCTGTCCTTAGACAAATTATATAACTCTACAAGTCATTTTATTCTGTTGAATTTTTTTTTTTTTTTAGTTTAAGAAGTACAGAAAATAGTTTATCTTTGCTAAGGCTAAGAGATAAAGTTAAATAAGGCTTTACACAAAATGTGTAGCAAATGGACGTATTAACTACCAATTAACACATTAACAGTTATGAAAACTCATCAATAGTCATGCAAATACATAATACATGCACATTTAAATGATGTCATGGAATATAGGAAATGAGTGAATTGTAGATGTACTAATAAAGAAATAATACTTGCCTGAGCCCAAGAAAAAGTGAGACCACAATATATCTTTGAAAAGAAGTATTAACAAGAAAGTGGAGTAATAACACATTGTCTAACAGTACCGAGAATGGTAATAAAAAGCAGTGCTTACCCACAGGACTGAGATGCAGCAGGCATGTCAGAACCTGTCTCAAGGCTGGGATCCAGACCTTGTTGGGTAAAGAATGTCAGACGTGGCCTCTGAATGCAGGCAAGGCACTGTGGTTACACCACAGAACCTCTCAAAGATCTGCTGTTATGGTTGTGAATTAAAATTAGTCTTAAGAAGAGAAAATACACAGCAAAACCACCAAGAGAGAGGTACCAAAGGAAAGCACAGGCAATTTGCTTTTGTTTAATTTTAGGAAGTACATGAGCGGAGTATGGAGAACCAGTGGCTGCTTGAAAACCCAGTCCCTAGCTTCTGGAGCTGGCCTGGAGTAGCACACTACAGCCAGGAAGCAAATCCACAGAACTTCAGCAGAGCATGTTAGCCTGCTTACTGACACAGGCTGCAAATACTTGCAGTATCTGTCCAGTAGTCTCTGCTAACAGGCTTGACACTGCTAGATAACCAAGGAAATGAAAACAAATCGGAGCCTGGAACGATTTTCACACAACAGGCAAAAAGGATGAATGCAAACCTAAAACTCAAGAAATAAATGACTGGTGTGCTCAATAGCATTACACTGAAAAAACATAAGCAAAAATAATGATAAACTATTGACAAACAACTGTGATCAATTTTTATATTAGTTTAAATAAGATATTGAGTAAATAAATATGCATATGTATGATACAAATGTGAAGAAAATCAGATACAGAATTCTGGTTCCTAAGAGAAAGTGAACATATTTAAAGTCATACAGCTTCTAAAGTTCTTCCAAATTACCAAAAATGCTGTGTTCCTTAAATTGACTTGTAGGCACAGAAGCATATTTGTGTGTTCACCATCTTTTCCCACGACTAGCCAGAATGCTAGTCTACGCAAGTGCACCCAGTGGCCACCATTGGATACCCGGAGCCAGCACTGGCCAGGACAACCAAGCCGTCATGCTCTGGAGAAAATGTAGCCAATGTGGGAAGTGCCTGGGATCTCACTACCCACTTGTTTGTAAGAACCTAAGAAAATGTCAAGACAAAGAAGCAAAAGGAAGACCCTGGATGCCAACACAAGCAGACCAAATCCAGGAGATGAAAACATGGAAGAGTTCGGCAGCTGCACACATGAAGTTTTTGTAGTGGTGGCAATGAAAGTAAAGAGACAATTTCATGAGACTTTAAAAGAAATTAGAACAGAAATACCATCTCCCCTGGCAAAAGAAGAAATGAAAAACATAATAAAAGAATTACTAAGCATTTCTAAAGAAGATATAGATAAAAAAAATAGAAGAGCATGGGAAAATGAGGGAAACCTTAAATGAACAATATAAGAAAGATTTAAAATGTGTGAAACAGATTTGAAGGGACATCCAGGAAATTAAAAACTCCATTGAAAGCTGGAAAAATTGCTTAAAAAACTGAAAATAAACTTTCAGACTTTTAAGACAGGTGTGCAGTTTGCGATCATGAAAAGAAAGATCCCTTAAGAATAACAAGGAACCAGGAAATAACAATTCAATGACTGCAAGATGATACAAAGCAAAATAACTTAAGAATAATAGGTGTCAATGAAAAAGCAGGGGTCAGCACAAATAATATTAAAATTCTATTTACAGAAATAACAGCAGAAAACTGCCCAAACATGGGAAAAGGATATGATATACCAATGTGAGGCATATAGAACTCCAGCTAACCATAACCAAAATAATCCTATACCCAGACATATAATAATCAAGATTCCAGAAATTTAACATAAAAACAGAATATTAAAAGCTGTTAGAGAAGAGAAACAGATCACCTATAAAGGAAATCCCATCAGAATCACAATAGACTTTTCAACACAAACAATCAAGTTAAAAAGAACTTGGAGGGAAGTGTTTTACGTCCTGAAAGAAAACAACTTCCAACCCAGATTGATCTACCCAGCAAAACTATCTTTCAAAATTGATGAAGAAACAAGATGCTTCCATGACAAATAACAACTGAAGAAATTCATGACCACCAATCTAACCCTACAAACAATACTGAAGGACATTCTACATAGAGATAAAAAAGACCGCAGTTCCAGAAACAGCAGCAGAGAAGGATCACTGAGCGAGGCAGACAATTGAATGGAGGGGAAAAGTAGGCAGCCAATGGCAGGAAAAGAGCATGGCAGAGATGAGCCATTGCAGGTTGGCCATAACCACTAAGGTAGATGGCCTCAAATCACCAATAAAAAGAAACATGGGCAGAGTGAATCAGGAGACAAGATCCATCAGTATGTTTTATTCAAGAAATACATTTAACTCAAAATGAAATTCCTAGACTAAAGTCGAAGGACAGAAAACAATGCTCTATGTGACAGGGAATCAGAAAAAAAGTAGGGATAGCTTGTTCATCAGCTGAAGAATGGATAAGAAAGATATGTCATTTCTATACAATGGAAAGCAACTCAGCTGTAAAGAAAGATAACCTTAAGGCTCTTGTAGGTAGATGAAAACAACCTGAGATCATGCTCATGGGTGAAATGGATCAGAGTCACATGGGTGAACATCATTTGTCTCCCTAGTATAAAAAGCTAAAGGAGTTAGTGGGCTCCAAACTGCCCACTAACTAGAAGTTGTAAAGGTGAAAGAGGAGGAAATATCTAGTGGGAGAAAACAGTGGCCATTGTTAATCTAGATCCTTTTGAAACCCTGCATTGTTTTCATTGTTCTGTTAAGCTTGGTTTTATTCTGTTTTGTTTTGTTTGATGTTTTCATATTTGATGTCATAGATATCTATTTCAAAAATAACAAAATGTATTATAGTAGCCACTGTTGATTTCCTGTTATCTTGTTTTGAAGCCCTGCATTGCTTTATTTGTTTTCTTTTGATTGATTTTATCTGCTTTGTTTTGTTTATTTCTGATGGTATAAGCAGCTACTTGGAAGATAAAACAATGCATTATGGTAGCCACTGTTGTACTCCTATTGTCTTGTTTTGAAGTCCTGTATTGCTTTCACTGTTTTTTTTATTTGTTTTATTCTGTTCTGTTTTGTTTGATTTTATTGTGCATGACGGTATAGGAAGCAATTTGGAGGATAGCAAGAGGCATCATGGTGACCATTGTTGGTTTCCTTTTATTTTGTTTTGAAGTCTTGTATTACATTCATTGTTTTGAATATCTGCACTCTGTTTTATTTCTTTCTGTTTTATTCTCTTCAAAATAAAAAAGAAATTAAGATAGCTATTTAATTAAAGAAAAATAAAGTCATCTTAAGTATATAGGGAATCTGAATTCTCATCCATAGCTACTGGAAAGAGAAAATGGTGAAGTCAGTTCAAGAAATCCATTGGTAGTTTCTAAACAGGTCAATATTGCTATCATATGCCCAAATAATTCTATTCCTGCATAAGTAACAGAATTAAAAGTATGTTCATACATATACTTTTACCTGAATATTTATAGAAGGATATACACATTAAATAAAAAATGAATAAACAATTCCAATATGCAATGGAATGTTATTCAGCCATGTAAACAGTGAAGTGTTAAAGCATGATATAGCATGAGTGAATCATTAAATTATAGAAACTGAAGGCACAAAAGACAATCTAGTGTATGGTTTCATTTATATAAAACATCCAATATAAGCAAATCGAAAGTATATTATTAGCAATTGCTAGAGACAACAAGTGGGGAATAATGGAGTCATTTCTAATAAACATCTCTTCATGTGATGGAAATACTGTGGAATTAGGTCATGAGGAAGACTGTACAACATTTTTTATATAATAAAACCCACTAAAACTAGATTAGTTGATTTGCTTAGCAGACTTCAAAATATGAGATCCTTTCATAATTATTAAACATTACTAACAACACTTATAATTACTGAATTATATATTGAGTTATAAAGGGAAAAACTTTCTCAATTTTACTTCCATTTTAATCCCAAATCAAAATTACAAAAATTGAAAGAATGCATGTGTCTCTCAGCAGTGTTTCTCTTACTGCCTTAGATGCTCTTTGTCTTTCAATAATTTGTGATATATTTGGTGTTGTCTCCTGAGTTGTCATACTTGAAATTTGTTGAACTCTTTAGATGTACATAATATTTTTGCCAAATATTGTAATTTCTAGGCTTTATTTTTGTACCATTCTCTCTATCCCTTCTCCTTCTATGACCTGCACAGTACATATCTTGCTGCATTTGATGATGTTCCACAAGTTCTATATAGAACTTGTACTCCATAAACAGCCAGGAAGCTTGAGTGTGAGTGTGAGTGTGTGTGTGTGTGTGTGTGTTTGTGTGTGGTGGACTGTCTGTCACAATCAAATGTATGCATATTACTCTAAACTATAGAAAATGCAGAAATCATCTAGATTTCATCTCAGATAATCAATAGTTCTCATTTAGCAAATGAGGTACTAAAACTTAAATTGAATAAATGTCTTGCCCAGGATAACAAAAAATTTTCAGCATTTAGCAAAACTATCTTCTCAGAGTTGAAAAAACAAATCTATATTTATAACCAAATCCTTCAAAAGATGTGACAACACTAATTTACATTGTTCTGTTATTACTATTCCTATGATGTTTTGCATTAACAGTAACAATTTCCAAGGATAATCCTATTTATTAAGTAAAACATTAATTTTAAATGAATATATGAGTGCTATTTTTCCACCTCCAGTAGCATTTGTAAAATAAAAATTTTTAAATATATACTTCTTGGATAAATAATAGTGATATTAGTACCCTATGGATTTTCATAGTAGAACAGACTGTGATAACTATAATCAAGGATAATTAGTATAAAATTCACATATATACTATGAAAGGTTTTAATCTATTTGTATACTATGTTATGTAATGTTGAAAATTGATACATTTAGAACAATATTCACATTCCAAATCTGGATGCCTAGAATCATATTGATCTAGCATTGCTCAAATCCTAAAAACATTGATGGAAATGTACTGTATGTAAATTAGGAGTCATTAAATAATCATTTTAGCATGGAATGAGTGATAAGATAATAGTTTTTGCATGAGCCTCTGATACTCTCTGGGTTATACCAGAATCTCCTTGCTGGTGAAGTGTTTCTGGTATGAAGAAGAATATATTGCTTTCTGTTAATCAGGGATACACAGTAAGCTCTTAATGATTCATTTTCCTACACAAAGTGAAGATAAAGCCTGAACATTGTAGGATAGAGTTTTAGGTAAGTGTTTAATCTATTTTTAATGTGGATCACAAATGTAATGCATTGTTAGTCTTTGATAATTGCTTATCTTTTCGAAAAAAGTCCTTTTTCCTCATAATTACTATTAGCTAAGCCTAAAGATTAAAAAAACAAATCTCAGACTAATCTTGTTTAGGTCGCTGGCTTACCAAGCCAAAAGAACAGGCAAAATCAGCCTCTTTCACTATCATTTCAACATATATTATTTCTTTACTCATTCTTCTGTTATCAATATCCACATACTTAGACTAAGATATTATATTCGGAGATATAGTGATAAAGGGGAACAAGAATAAAATCAAACAAAAACAGAGCAAACTTCCCTCTAGCTCATATCACATAAATAGATCTTTTTGCCTCAATAGGAAAGCGATTTAAGAAGGGAGCACTGTAGTTGATATATAGCAGAAGATGGGAAATTGCCTCAGAAGGAAATTAAAGGAAGCTTTCTGGGAAAATCATCTTCAAAGGTGAGTAGAGTTTAAGCACAAGGTAGAGAGGAAATCGAGCAGTCTCAGCAAAACAGAACTTCAGCAAGTCCCTTGACTGCCCTCTGTTCTGGCCCACACTTGAGGACAAGTGGAGCCCCTTTTGCACAGTATTTTCCAGCTTGTGTCTGAAAATTATCTTACAGCATCCATTCAAGTATTAGGTGATGCTGAACAAACCAGAAGCAACATGTTAAATGGATCCCAGTGTGAAAATGCAAACAAAAGCATGCATGGGAGTCTCCCTGAGTCTCAGGGAGGGTGGAGCACACAGCACAGAGGTGCCGCCAGCACCTGCACAGCGATGACAGAGAGGCAAGCACGGGGATTCATTTTCTCTCTAGTTGAGAACAAGCTGGTAAAGTGCACAGCACATGAGATAAACCATGAAGAACAGGTCTAAGTGCTGTAGGCTGGAGGGTTTCTTCTTTGTATTTAGTGCCGCTACTTTAAAACTCTGAGAGTAGTTTTTAAGCAATCATATTGGTTGTGGCAGGAATAGAAATCCAACTTGGCCCATACCCCTGAATGTCAGTCAAGTGTGCTCAGCATGGTTCCCAGCATATCTAGAAAAGTCACTACAGGAATGTGGCACTTTTTTGAAGCATCGTGAAAGAGTTTTTAAAATCCCATCTCTCCAGTATCCATTAAAATGCTTTTTTGAAAGCATTAATAAGTTTTGTTCTACTTTAGAGGTCTGTTGACCACTTATAACAACAATTTCCCTGATAAGGACCTTTAATGCAGCTCTTTCTCTTCCTCCTTCCCCTCCCCTCTCCCCTTCCTCCATCCTTCCCTCCCTCCCTCCCTCTCTTTATCCTCTCTCTGCTCCTTCCTCTACTTTCTCCATTTTTTTTCTTCCAAATTATTATGCCAGTATAGGGGTAGGTTTTCAAATAGAAAAGAGTGAAATCAGGAAAATTTTTATTCCAAATATTATGATGCCCAGATCACTTTCATGCCCATGAGGTATATGTTGCAATAAAAACATAAAAATGATTTGTCAATAGATTGGTCCAGAGAAGGATACAAAGTAAAGGGATAAAATAGTGCCAAGAGTATGAAAACTGAGAGCTAATGAAAATATGTACACCTATTTCTGATAATAAAACATTTTAGTTTCATCATACAGCAGCAAAATCAAGGAAAAAATATATGTATAGATAGATAAACACATACAAATCCCAAAAAGCCAATTTATCCAAATCCAACTAAGTTTCCATATATATGTACATACAAGGAAACAAGTTATTACCTAGATCTTAGTCTCTGATTAAAGTACCTACATAAACAATTTAAGAAAAAAAAAACATTTTGGCTCATGGTTTCAGAGAAATCGGTCCATAGTCTATGGACTCATAGACGCAAGCATCATAGTGGAAGCATGTGGCAGATGGCAAAATATATATAGTATAACTGTACTCATAGTATACATAAATTCTATATCTTACATTTAAACTAATACAGGCATTTATAATTCCTAGAACTTGAAAATACTGTACAAGTGTATCCTGTGATTAACACTTTTGTAGGGCCAAACAATAGTTTTTGCAAAATTTAGCTTATTTGAACACAACAACAGCCATATAAACTAAATTCTGTGGTAGCCCCATTATTCAGACAATGAACCTGATATGTAGAAAAATTAAGTACTTTCCCTAGTGACATAGACAGTGAAAAAAAAAGGGCCTTCATTATGTTTTGCTTTCTGGCATTCTCATCTCATTTTTAGTCATGGTAGACCAGTCTCCTCTGGGCCACTGTAAGTCTGTTTTGGATGTCAACCTGGTAAGGGTGTCAATCACAGTGTCATCCAGGACTTCCTCTGCCATTAGTCCAGGAAGATGTGGGGTGGGAACAGAGTGGATATTGATGTCCTGCTAAGTTGTCATGGCCTCACTGTTCCTATCAGTGAACGTGGGAGATGTAATCAGTGGGCACGGCACAAGTAAAGGTCCCCCAATCACATGATCTGTGTTAGTATCTGGAGCCTGAGCTTTTATTCAATTGTTACACAAGAAACCTCTGAAGAGCTTTGTGGTTGTTTGTGTCTTGTCAGCCTGAATATGCTTTACACATGTGATCTGATATAAAACTCAGAGGAACTCTGTAAGGCACATATTATCATGCTAAATTCACAGAGGAAAAAAATGAGGCCTTTGTAGAATAATGTGTGAATCTGGGTAGAAAACAGACAAAAGGTTTTATTAAAATGTGTATAAATGTGGTCTTTCCTTTCTGCTACTATGCATTCCCCAGAGGAAAAAGGGTATGTAGCCCTGCACTGCCCACCTCAGTGGACATACAGTCACACACTGTGTGATCCTGTTCTTACTGAACTGACAGTGTGGAGGGAAAAAGACCAGACACATGCAAACTCAAACAACTGTACCAGAATCATTTATTTAGAGAATACTATATGCAATATATAGGCAAAAAGATCCAGACTAATAAAGATTACACACCTAGTAAAATCCATTCATGGGTTGGTCTGGTTTTCCATTCCTGGGACAAAACCCCTGGCATTCACAACTTACAGGAGCAGAGCTGTATTCTGCTCACGGTTTCAGGAGTTTCTGTCCATGGTGGGCTGGCTCCCGATCAGGAACATGACGGCACAAGGACATAGTGGGTCAAAACCACTCCCTCCATAGTGATAAGGAATCAGAGGACAGATAAAAAGCACCAAAGAGGACGGGGCCAGGGACCAGAAACATTCTCCAGTGCGTCACTTCCATGGTGCCCTAGAAGCATCTTTACCAGTCCTCCAGGTGACCCTCAAGCTGATCAAGTTAACAATGAGATTGACATTCATAACCCTCCAGTTGCAGAATTACATCATGAAAAACATCATAGCAGATCAGAAATTGTGCTCTCTGCAACAGTCCTAGAGCACAGCAGTTCCCAAAAGATGATCTAGGACTTCATCCAGGACTTCCTCTGTCATTAGTCCAGGAATGCTTCACAAATGGAATGCTCAGACTCTATCTCAGGCTCAGACACTGCCTGTGTTTAAAAGCCCCGTGTATGTTTTAGATGCATGCTCCAAACAGGGGACAGAGAAAACTGAGCACAGAGTTGCATTCATTACCACCTGTTTCTGGACACAATGCCAAATACCTATAATTTAAAGGAAAAAAAGATTAAATTTAGCTCATGTTTTTAAGGGGATTCAGTTCATGTAGGCTGGTGTCAAAGCAGAAACACCATGGCCAAGGGAGTGGAAGCATAAAGATGGTTAGTTTTTGTTGGTTGAAAAGTAGACCATGGAAATAGTATCAGAGAAGAAGGGGCCAGAGACCAGACAAAGACGGCAAAGCTACATAATCGTGCCCCACCCAGAGGTACACAGACTGTGCTCTACCCATCCCCTAGACCAATATCCAATCTATTGAGTTGCTTCTCCACCGCAACAGCCCCAGAGGTTTACAAAAATTTTCTATAAAGGGCCAGATAAAGTAAATTGTGTCGTCTTTGGGAGCCACATTGTCTCTGTGGCAAAGACTTTAGTCTGCTGTAATAGTGGAAAATCAATTGTGTCCAGCACAAAGAGGAATAATAGTGCCTATTTGTAAATAAAATTTTCTATAGAGATGATGTAAGACACAATGAGATTGGAATTTCAAATACTAAAATGTTACCAAGTGCTATTTTTATTTTGATATGCTCTAACTGTGGGAAAATGTAAGCAACATTTTGGCTTCAGGATTTTTCAAAAACAGGGGTAAGTTAAATCAGTTCATGATTTGTCAACTCTTCTTGTAATGTTCAGAAAGAGCATGGCCTTCTACTCTAAAGGTGACTTTTTAGACACATGACTTGAAACCATCAAGCCTCAGTTAAGCTATCAATAAAATGGGGCTTATAATATTTTCACATAGGGATTTTTGAGTTGTTTTGTGTAAAAGAACTGACACGCAATCTTCACTCAATCCAGGTGACTTCTCTTATGTCTTTTCATACTACTTTCCTTCCCAAGTAAATTGTCAATTCAGTTTCTACAAAAACAAAGCCTGACCCTGGGCACAATGTCCCACACAATGTCCAGTCATGTAGATGAAAGATAGGATCTTGTAGCCTAGGAGTTGTAGCCTAGGCTGCATAAAACTGGGAGGTCCTGTCTCCAAAAAGAAGAAAGAGAAAGAAGAAAGAAAGAAAGAAAGAAAGAAAGAAAGAAAGAAAGAAAGAAAGAAAGAAAGAAAGAAAGAAAAAAGAAAGAAAGAAAGAAAGAAAGAAAGAAAGAAAGAAAGAAAGAAAGAGAAAGAAAGAGAAAGAAAGAAAACAAAGTATTTTCATGCATCATTCTGTTCCTTTAGAACATCAGCTAGTCTTGGAATATTTTCTCTCTAACAAGGTATCTTGCATACAGTGCAAATGTAGGCAGAGTACCCTGCCTTCCTGCAGAAGGCTACTCTGAGCTGAAGCACCCAGGTTTGGGAATCCAAAGTGAAATGCAGTGCAGGTAACAGCTTCTTTAGAAGGGACAAAGACAGTCACAGATGGTTTTGATTAAGAAACAGCAGGGAGAGAAAGCCTTTGACATCTCTTCAGTCCATAAGCACAACCAACCAAAATGGGAGACAAGCAGACAGGTAGAAGAGCTGTGGCAAACTTTCACCCTGGGTCTGGAATTGAGGGTAACCAGGCCATCTGTGCTAAAGGCCAGCCCTCCCAAGAACACCTGGCCATACAGCAGAGCCTTGTGGTCGTGTATTTCTTGACGAGCCCTGGAAACCATCCCAGGGATCTGTTAATTATGGCATCTCTTGCCTGTGACAAACCGTGAACAGGATGGTGTGTCTATCACACCCCAACCATGCTATCTATGCGTGGACCAGCTTTTCTCAGCAAAGCCTGCTTCATTCAGAGCTAGCAAAAATGAGTGCTTTGAAAAGAGTATGCTATTTCTCCATTTTACGCTTGATATACATTTACATTACTAGACGTCTTCACCACAGGAAGCTTGGCAATTGCAGCATGGTACGAAGAGCAATGACACATTTTTGCTATGTTACCATAAGCCAGTAACTTAATGGTTTGGCATCTCCCTTATGTTTTAAATCCAGTGTGATTAAGGCTAAGAGGCGTAAAGTGAAATGGAACTAGAAAGAGTCTCACAAAATGTGCCCAGGAAGGGCACCCACCCAGGGTGATAGAGCTGCTGGACTGCCCTGCACAACAGCGGATTCCACCTGGTGTGAGGGCTCTGGAGGAGCCGGCATCAGGTGTGGGTGGTATCGCATGAAAACCCTGAAATCAGCACTTTAATCTAGCACTTTAATCTATAAAAATGGTTTTTAAATATTTATTTTCAACTCAAATTCCTCCCTGGGCCTTTCCGTATGCTTTGTCTCTTAATTGTAGGGGGGAAAAATGCTTTATATCTGACATGTCGGGGATTAGCTAAGGTCCCAGGGGAGGTATTTCCAAAGCAAGGGGAGTCTCATTGCTATTAATTTGTTCACTTTGTATCCTGGCTTAATAGTGAAATCCAATATCCTCAAGAAGTTTATGTGAAAGATAAAATTAAGCCTCAGATAAAATTTTATAAAGTCCTCTTATGTATAAAATTTGGAGCATATAATTCATAAATATGCTTTAGGGTGGGAGTTGGTGGTTTTGGGAAAGAAAGAACATATAAAGAAAAAAAGACTCTCACTTGCCAGTTGGCAAATGTGCTGTTAATGTGAGGGAGATGAAACTGATTTCCAGAAGTGCTTTGTGATGCTCGGTTGACTGAAATAGTGCAAGTGATACAGAGCAAGTGCTTGTCCTCAAACTTGATAGAAGCCAGTGCTAGGACACAAGACTTTCACAAAAAGAGATTTGATGCAGGGCTGATCAGAAGGAGCCCACTAACTAAAAGCTCAGCTTCACCACCCTGAGCGGTAAAATTCTTTGACATGAAGGAGAAAAAGCTGCTGTTGATTGAATTGCATGGAGATAATTGAGGGATTTTTTGCAAAGCCATGGATGGCTTTCATGGATCTTCAAGGGTTGCACATTTGCTCTCAAGGAGAGAGATTTTCTTGACTGGAAGCTTCAGCTTGGCTGTCTACGGATCACTGATCGTCTTTCTGTGTCTGTCTATTCTTGAAAGGCCAGTTTTGTAATTTACTTGGGTAGATCCTGGAAGAGTTCTTTCGGAGACAATTTAAGGATTTGGCTATTTGAGGAATGTGTGCCCTAATATGCCTAAATGATGAACTTGGGGACGTTTCAAACAGTATTGTATGATATTCATGGAGGAGGATTTTCAAAGGTGGTCACTGGAGGACTTTTGTGTGGTCACACTGTTATAATGCTGCTTATGGGGAGCACCTGTATTGGTAAGAATTTCTTAGAGAAAATAAAATTTTGTGATAAGTACAAAAAGAATATGTTACATAAGGTCAACTATATTCTTTAGCTGAAATATCTGGCAAGATCTTAGAATCATAGCAAAATCCTGTGAATATAGAGTTACCAGGTAGGACAAGACTTGTTTAATAAAGGTGACAAGGATAAAAAGAATACAGATCTTTTTTAATAATTTGAATCTAATATTGTCCATTTAAGTAAATTTTATTGATTTACAAGTTATATTCACTGCCTCTGTACAGAAACCAGTAAATTTTTTTCATGTTGTAAATAACATTTAATGCTTGCATAGTCATTTGATATTACTTTGTTAAATTTTTAGATTATTATAAATGCTTTAGACTGAAAATATTTCCTTAAAAAATGGTCATGGGACCAGGCATGGTGGTACACACTTGCGATCTCAGCATTTGGGAGGTTAAGGCAGGAAGATCAAGGTCAGTCTGGGCTATGAAGTAAGTTCAAGGCAGCGTGCCCTTATCACATAGTGAAACCCTGTCTCAAAAAGAAAAAAAAAATTATGGTCTTGGGATCTGCTTAAACACTTCCAGTGAAACAAAATTCACTACTTTGAGAGACGGAGTTTTTTTTTTTTCCTAGCTCTATTGAGTTATAATTGACAAAATTATATATGTCCAAGGGGAAAAAGGGATTATATATAAACCCTTTTTGATTTAATATGAGTGTGTGGCAGACATTTAAAAACTATTCTCTAAGAAATTTTGAGTAGACTATCCTTCAAGTAAACTTCCTGATCTGTGGATTTACATTCAAGAATTCTACCAGCACTGGGTTTTAAATATTTGAAAACAGGTTAAATTTTTACATATGGTGTGGTTAGGTACACAGTATTTTGTATGCTTATGTCAGTGCTGAAAATATAAAAACTTTTTTCTGTAAACATTCCCCCAAAATGCAAAGCATTTGCATAGCATTTGTACTGTACATTGCTATTATAACTATGTAAAAACTATTTAATGTATATGTGTGGATATATGTAGGTGATATGTAAATACTGTGCCATTTTGTATGAGGAAGTTGAACACGTGTGGATTTTTGTATCTACAGGCATTCTTGCAATCAATGGACCTAGACAGATGGACAGTAGCAGTATTGTTGGCTAGAGTGGCCGTGCTCTTGGTGAGACCCCCAGAACGTGTTTATCTTTACAGAAAGTTTTACCTTTGCCCAATGTCTCCTCACTTCTTTCATTATTAAGCATCATACCACACCATTCTACTCTCAAAGGAAAATTGTTTGGATGTTACGAATCCTTCTTTTGGTTAAGCCAATATCTTCCTTCGATAGCTCCAAATCATTGCTCATATGTTGAGTTCAGAAAAATTGATGTGCCTTTACATACGCTGCCTTTATTGTAAGTATACAGACAGTTTTTCAGTGAGGTGAGCATTCTCAGGTTCCCAAGTTATCAAATTAGAACATGGATCCTGAGACTTTGGAGACTTCTGAATCTGGGGAAGAACACTAGTATGTTAACATTTTTCTGAAGGAACAGAGAACAGCCTTACTGACTGGACTACAAGCCCTAAAAATGGTAGAAAGGATGAGCTCTATGATCACCTGGCATTGTTTATACTAAATGTCAAGGCAATAACAGCCTTTAAGGTGACAGCTAGCACTCAACACTTCCCTATGGGTAGTCATGGACCCTGACATCAGATCATTTCTTCGGCCACAAAGTTGTTACCATTCACTTTATCCTCTTTTAATATTGTTGAAAACTATATAACAGGAATATCTCAAGGAGCATTTGCAATTAATTCATTCTTATCTTTTCCTAGGATTGTAGAAAATCTGATTTCCTTAAGCTCTGGGTCTGACTGTCATTAGGACCAAGTCTTTCTTCATTATTTTATTCAAAAGATCTCTAACTGAAGACTCATTTTATTTCCACAACCAAAAAGGTATCACAGCATATAAGTTCACTGAAAGTTATAAATAGAACCACTTTTTGATCCAATAATATCATTTCTGGATGTGTATGTAGAACGTTTGAAAGTAGACTATAAAGAGATATACACTCACAGTTATCAAAGAACTTTTCATAAAAAGCTAGAAGGAAACAAAGTGTCTGTGTACAGATGAGTAGATAAATAAAATGCATGCACTGGAATATTATTTAGTTTTAAAAAGAAATGAAATAATGTTTTTGCATATGAATAACCTCAAGGAGAGTATGTTCAATGAAATAAAACATTGTAAAGGAGAGAAAAGAAAAAGGAGAATGTTGATTGCCAAGGACTGGAGAAAGGGAGTCACATGGTTGAGGTACCTGCACCAAATCTCATGCTTAAATTTAATTTCTATTGCAAATTATTAAACAAATGGAAACTTAATCATGGTATATGAAAGTGGGAAATTTGGGAGAAAATGAAGGTTAAAAGTTGCCACAAAGGCAGTATCCTAGTTGGCTTTCTTTGAAGGACAAAATCAGCTCAAAACCATTTGCACATGATGTACGAAGTTGTATCAGCCAGGGCTCACTCGATGAGTAAAATGTGTACTTTGAAGTAGGCTTACCATGTCTGCTTGCAGAGTCAGGTGTGGAAGAATACAGCAAGGGCTGCCTATGTGCTGGATAGCTGAATGACCCAGCCAAAGTGAAAGACCAGGAGATTATTGTAAAATCCCTTTGGAAGCCGGGAGGTCTATGTTGGAGGCTGAAGGGTCTGACCTGGAACTGTGGAGGTAAACCACTCAAGGTGATGGCAAAGATGGGAGCTCCTCTGAAGAAGCCAAAGTGAGACTTCCTTCTTTCCTCTTCAGACAATAGGCCTAGTGGTTGCTGCACTCACACCCAGGGTGAGTCTTTTCTTCAGTTAATCCATTCAGTCACACCAACAACGATGCCCAGCCAACCAGTTGTATGCTTCAAGTGGACATAAAAGTTAACTATCACAGCAGGTAGGCAAAGGAATGTATTAGGAAGGCTTACAAGATCAGAATCTGGCAGAGAGGCCCTCTTTTTACTGGAGATCTGGAGGATACTCAGTTAAGGAGATGGAATCTGTTAAACAAGAGGGATCAAAGACACACTGCCAGTCCAGGGTTGAAGGCCTGAAAGCTCCTAGAGCATGGTCAGTGCAAGCCTCCATCGAAAAACCAAAGAGACCACAGAGCAGGTGAAAGCAGCAAATGTCAAACATGAAGACCAGAGGTCTTTAAACAGGACAGGCTTCCATTTTTCCTGTTTTGTTCTATCTGGGCTTCAAGCCTTTTAGTTGCTGTCACCCACATCCAGGGTCAGGGTTACCCTCCATATTTTCTGGCCTTCTGGTCAGACATCTGCAGATACAGCAAGAAATGTGCTTCGCTAAGCTAGTAGGTGCTTCTTAATCCATTGAAGTTGACATATCATGATGAACAGTCAGAATCTATTCCTTGCCAACTTGCTGACCAGCACATGCCACTAAATTACAGTTAATCTCCAAATGCAGTAGCAAGCACTATACCCAACAAGATACAACTATCCTTTGAACAAACAAAAACAAACTTTTTTCCCCTAGATTACTAAGCAAAGTTTTTTCTTAGAGTGATGCTTATTCTTCTGACATTACATGACTTGAGTATTATAATGTAGATTTAATAAAACTTAAGTATGGATATAAGTAGATGTTATATTGCCAAGAAAGAAAACACATATGCTTAACACATGTATATATATGCTCAGGAATATTAACAAAATAAGAAAAACTAGTGATGGTAATTGCAATCTTTTTTTCATGTAACTGATCATGCCATTATAGCTGCTATTTATAGCTACATTTTTTGACTAGCTATGTTATTTTCTTGGCCTTCAGAAAGCACCTCAGAAGATCTTGGATCTGTACCTGGTAGGTTGACTCAATACTTCATTCTTGAAGGTTCTGGGCTATTTGCCATTCTGAATGAACTGGGGTTTTGTACTTTCCAACTAACATGAATAACAGTGTGTGATACTATTAGCACATATTTTAAGAAATTTTCAATACTCTAAACATATTCTCCCTTTCCTTTTGGAGTAGTAATCCAAATTCTTCTTCTAGCCTGGATCAAACACTTCCACAAAAGCATAATTCTCTTTCAAATTGTTAACGCAAAGGTATAAAGAAATCAGAATGACCAGGAGAGAGTCCTAGCCTCCATTTCACTGGGGCCACTGTGCTTATCAAGGTAGAAATCATCTCCCCTGTGCCACTGAGGCTTCTAAGCCAACAGAGACTAAGGTGGTAGGAAGAAGAAGCAAAAATTTTGCTACTGGATCACTCGGAGAAATGGTGAGTGGTACTACTCCCATTTCCATTCCTGGATTTCTGCACCTCTATGATTCATGGGTTTGGGAGAACAGTACCTTATATGGTCCCATGTCCACAGCATAAACAGCCTCTTGGAGAACAAGCCTTGCAAAGCATTGCCACATAGCTAGTGCATCAACTGCAACTTCAAAAGACCATCCCACTGTTCTGTCCATCCAGCTCCTTCTGGATAGTGAGGAACATAGTATGACCAGTAAATTCTATGACATGAGCACATTGCCTCAAGTCTGTAGACTACAGTGCATTGCTGGGTCAGAAGTTGTGTCAGAATAACATTGTGGTGGAGGTGGCAGTTCATAAGACTATAGAGATGACCGGTTTGGCAGAAGCAGAGAAGACTTTATGTGGGAAAAAAATCTGTCCTCATAAAGACAAAATGCTAACCTGTCTGTGACAGAAGTGGTCCAATATAATCGACCTGTCAGCAAGTGGTAGGTTGATCACCTTGGGGGATGGTGCCATGTCATGACCCGGTACTGGTAGATTGGGTATTCATCAGTTACTTAACCAAGCCAGACTTGATAAATGGAAGTGCATGGTGCTCAGTCCATGCATAGCCACCACTTGTCACATGCCCATTTTGTTTCTGAGCTCCCTGGGCAAAGACAAAGGTGGCTGATGAAAGACATTGATTGCTATCTACAGAATGGCTCATCCTTACATTTCATTATTAAATTCTTCCACTCTCTCTACACATTTATATTGAACACAAATATCTTCATATTATTTTGCCTATATAGAGATGTCTAACCATATTTCTTTTTCCCAAATATCTTTGGCACCAATCTTACAGCCATGTTTCTTCCAAGTCCCTGACTATCCAGGCAGACCATTGGCTACAGTATAGAAATCAATGTGTACTCACACATTTGGGCATTTCTTCCAATATGAAGTCAGGTGAAATTCTTGACATTCCACCAACTGTGACTATTTTTATTCAACATTGTTTCTCAGAGATGAGGTGTTATTGCTATGCAGTATTTTCTGTGATGCCTGAATGTGCAAAACCAGCTGTAAACCAGACCCTACTCTTTTCTTCTTTGGTCAAATGATCATAGATAATCCCCCATGCCACTATAGGCAGGGTAAATGGCAGGGGACAGAAGCCAAACTATTAAGCATAGGAACCATGAGCATATGGGCCAATTCTTCATATAACTTACCTTTGCATTCTGCAACTGCTCCAATCCAATCATTTATTTTTGATTCCCGTTTGGTGATGGGTTATTTCTACACACATTGAAATTTATGACTTGGTGAATCAGATTGCACTGAGTTTATGATGGTACACTCAGGTTTTATGGTAGCATGGTGTCTCACAGTCAAAATTTCCATTTCCTCTAAGGACCAGTGGTTGGCCAGGATGTATTTCTCAAAGGGAGAGTAGTTTGCAGAAGATGGCAGAGCCTCGTTGCAAGTTCTACAAGTCTCCACTGTGATTCATGTATGGGAGGCTGCCACAGACCACTGATGCACTTCTGTCTGCCATTGCTACTTCAAACACCATCTTCCAGGTCATATGGTCCAAATGTGTATTATCCTGCATACTGGCCTGAATCTGGTGTAGATTTTCCAGGTTCTCTGAGTGGCACTCAAAGCTAACGGTATTTCAAGTCATCTGGTAAAAGGGCTGAAGTAACAGATGATAATGAAAAATATGCTATATCTAAACTCCAAATAGGCCCTCTAGACATTGTTTCTCTTTTTTGTTGTAGGAAAGTTCAGGTAAAACAACTCACTCTTCATCATAGATAGTAAGTTATATCCAAAAACTTGACACCCAGATATTTCATTGAGGTAGAAGGACCCCATATTTTAGTTGGATTTCTTTCCATACTCTTGTATGAATTGCTTTGTCACACTAACTCATGTTTACTTGGTCAAATCAGCAAATTGTCATCAGTATAATAGACCAGTGTGATGCTTTTGGAAAAGAAAGCCAGCCAAGATCATGCCAACCAAAGCTTTGATTCAGGGATGGAATATTAACCTGCATTTAAGATAGGACAGGAAAGTTGACTGTTAGCCTTGCCAACTGAAAGGAAATTGTTCCTGCTAGGCCTTATAGATAGAAATGGAGAAAAAGACATTTGCCAAATTAATAGCTGCAAAACAAGTACAGGAGATGGGGTAAACTCCTCAAGCAAAGAACCTGCATCTGGCATGAAATCTGAAAATTGAGCTACTACTTGATTAAGTGTACTGAAGTTCAGCATCCTTCCTCAAAATTCATCTATCATCTGCTCAGGCCAAATAAGACCATTAAAGGGGAGTATGGCAGGAACCACCTCATCATTCAGGTGCTTGATGGTAGCACTTACATCTACAATCCCTCCAGGGATGTGATTTTATTTTCAATTTATCAGTTTCCCATATAAAGGCAGCTCTAGTAACTTGCATTTGACCTTTCCCATCATAGAAGTCCTCACAAAACAGGTAGGGGAAACAATAGGCTGTTTTTGCCAGATACGAAGTATACCCCAATTATATATCCGGAACTATGGAAATGACTGCGGATTGGCTTGTGACACCTTCCATACTCAGTGTGAGACAGACCATGGTTAAACTCATCTGACTTTTATTGGTTCCTATTCCTACCAAAGTTTCACAATATTTTGAATCTCCTGAAACAAGGGTTATTTCAGAAGCAGCATCCAGCAATTCCTAAAATATGTGGTCACTCCCTATTCCCCAAGGCAGCTATCCTGCTATTGTAGTCAGGGTTTACAAGGGAATAGACTTAATGCAAGACATGTCATTTATATGTTTATTCTATAATATTTGCCCAAAAAGTTGAATGCTGAAGAGTACCAGAGATCTGTCCATACAATAGACTCAGAGAATCAGCTGATGGCCTGGATTTCATGACAGTGTCCTCCATGAGACCAGTTGGAGGCCTAGAGCCCACGATAATGTCTCATGCAAGTCTGTACCAAGGATATGCACTGGGAAGGACCAAAGGTCAGTGGTGGAAACCTGAAAATCTGTGTCAGAGGAATGAAGGATCTGTGCCACCAATCTGAGGAATTTGCACTGGAGCCAGGAAACAATGCATAAGGTAAGGACCAGATATCCCCTGAAGAGAACCACAGCCATTCTCAGTGATAGCAAAGACCCAAGATGATGGGACTGTAATAATGGCTGAAAACAAGGAAAACAAGTGGGACAAGCTTCTCCAGGGGAATCAATAGCACACCATCTTTCCATTCAGTTCTCCTTTTATGTTGTTGGCAACAATACACAAGTGGATCTTTGTTGTGGTTTGTTTAATTGTCCCCCCAAAGCCTCATGCATTCACAGAGGTGGCTGAACCTAGCATTTGTGATTGGCTGTCTGTCTAGTGCTGGGATAGGTGTCATGAGTGCTGCACCCACCCAGGGGTAGGTAACTGGCATACAGTATAAGGGAGGGAAGGAAGTGTGCTTTTCTGCCTTTTTGCCCTTTTGCTCTGGTGGCTTGCAGCCACCATAAATGGCTACCCCTTAGCCATGTCACTCTGCCTTGGAGCCAGCAGATTATGGACTGAAATTTCAAAAACTGTAAGCTGAATAAATCTTTTCTTCTTTCATTTTGGATGTCATGTGTTTTGTCCCAGTAATGAGAGAAAAGTAACCAAGATAATCTTCCACGCCCAGAACCATGCTGATTAGGTTCAGTTGGGTGTTGCAAATTGACCATTAGTTTATCTAACATACCTTTCACTAGTTCATAAGTTCCTTTTGGACATTTGCGAGTTACATAGACAATGTAATGCTTTTGTAGTATACCCCTTTACTCAAGGGGTTGTGGGTCTGTAAATCGGCTCAAAACTGGGACCTGTGTGGTGGGTTATGATTCTCTGTTGTGAGGGTGATACTTGTTCCTTTCCTCTAAAGTTTCCTCCATATATATAAATTCAGCATATATTTAGTAAGCTTCTGGAGCACCATGGTTAATTAGCCAAGGTTACAGGTCAATACAAATCATCACATGTCAATCACTGCTCTTCTCTGTTCTCCATTATGGTACATATGCCCACCTCACCTTAGATAATTGAGTGCTGCCATTTGTCCCCTGCCAGTCCAGGACATGTCTCACTTAAGTGTCTCACTTCAGTGTTCCAAGAGAGTGACTGCAGTTTCCACTGTACATTCGGGCACAAAGAGAAGAGCACTGATGGAATCCTTCAAGGATGCTGTTGCCTCTCTCACAAGTCTGTTTCATAAGGTAGTAATGAAGGATACTTTTATGAACACTCCCTGTGTGGAGGATCATATTTTACTCAGCTAATTCACTAAAACATTTCCTTTCCCAGGCTTTTGATTGCCATCATCACAACTAAAGCAAGAAATACTGTGTATCTTTGGTTCACTCAAGGTGAAACATCTCTTGATTTATATTTCATGCAACCAACCAAATAAACTATGACAACAGTTTACATTTTACAACCTGTGACACTAAACCTAGAATCTCTGGTCAATGGGCTCATACTAAGGAATTCAGCCTGATCCAGATTTATGTTCCTCAACCATTATCCTACACCTTAAAATTCATTTTTGTACCACTTCCCTAAAACTCTGCTAGTATGGGTTAGAAAACAGAAGACATTCTTTGGGAGTGTACATAATTACTTTTGGATCAAACATGTAATATGCTATTAGGAAAGAATCTTCTAAAATTAGAACTTGGCTATTGGCCTAGATCCAACATGGGCAATGAGGGTGGATCCCAGGGCATACCGCAATTTTCTTGTAACTGCATCAGGAGAAGACATTAACGTCTTCACAGGCAACAGAGGATTCATTTCCTCAGTTATAGGTAGAAAGGCTAGCATCTCAGCAGGTAGGAGTGAGGAAGCCTCTGCCACCGAGGGTGGCACTTGAAAAGTGAGCAGGATTGAGGAGTTCAATGTCCATAGCCTCACTGGTTTCCTCCTGAATTTCTTCATCCTAATTTATCCTAAAAGAATTTCTTGTCTTTTTTTAATCAAAAGCATCACTTTAACTGCAGTTTCCATTTATCCTGGTTACTTTTCTCTCATTTCTGAGATAAAAATACCCGATGCACAAAGTTAAGGAGGGAAAGATTTATTTAGCTCACAGTTTATAGAGGATTTGTTCCATAATTAACTGGCTCCAAAGCAAGATGGAATGGGAGAGGGGCAATAGTTCATGCCAGTGAAAGACAGAAAAAGCAAAAAGAGCAAACAGCGGGGAAAGCAAGTATTTTTCTTCCCTTGTTTTGTGTGCAGGTCACCTGCCCTAGGGCAGGTCCTCTATACTCTTGGATGTGGAGTTGCTGAGTCACTTTTTAAATTTCTCAAATTGACATAATGAATCAAGTATTGACCATTCAAGGCTGAACATTACTAAATTTACTGTCTATACAGTCAATTGTAGGGGATTTTCTTTGGTTTTTGGCAACTTTAGCCTTACAGCAAAAGGAGAGAAGATTCTCCTTGAAGACACCTTTTGAACAATTTGGGTAGTGTAACTGGTGTCTCTAGCAAAATTGCTAAAGAGGCTAGCTTTCATCTAGTATGTGCCTTTTCTCCTTTGTCAAAAATCAGGCAACTGACTGTGACTTGAGTTGCTTCTGCATCTTTTTTTCTGAGAACTGATTCACATGCCTTTTTTGTGCTACCACCATGCAGATTTTCATCACTATAGCTTTGAAATCTGTGGTTGTGATGGATCCTGCTTTGCTCTTGTTGCCCAGATTTTCTTTTGAGTTATGGGTCCCTTACACTTTCCCCAAAATTTTTGGATTTTGGTTTCTAGGTGGGTTTTTTTACACATTTTAAAAATTAAAAAAAAAAAGCAAAACAGAAAAAAGGGTAGTAACAATACAGAATTCTAAAAGGAAAAAAAAAAGAAAAACCTAAGAAATCACTAGTTGATAAATTACATATTGTCATCCTGGATGTAGTTGTTCAAGTTACAAAGTTAAAGGACACATAGTAGAACTTCAAAGAGTGAGACTGCAAACAGTTCTGCTCAAAGATCCAACAAAGATTAAGCAATACGGTCATCCATTTTACACACTCAAACATGCATGCAGTTATATCCCTTAGAGCACTTCCTTTTCCTCTATTTTTTACAATAGCAATTACACATTTTGGGTTTTATTACTCTTATAGTTCTTCTTACTTTTTACATTAGAGACAGAAGGTGATATTTATAAACATGATATTTATTTCACTAATGAGGATAGTCTCAAGTTGTCTCCATTTACCCATGAAGGCCTCAAGATCATCCTTTTTATAGCTGAGTAATATTCCATTGTGTAAAAATACCGTATCTTTTTCATCCACTCTGTAGTAGATGGGCATCTTGGCTGTCTCCAAGATTTAGTTATTGCAAATTGTGCTGCTATGAACATGGGTGCATGTATATCACTGTGATATGAACTTGTCAGTTCTGGGAAAATACCCAGGAGGGGAATAGCTGGATTGAATGGGGCTTCCAATCCTAGTCTTCTGAGAATTCTCCATATGGATTTCTATAGTGATTGCACCAGTCTACATTCACACCAACAGTGGAGCAGTGTTCCTTTTCCCCTGCAGCCTCATCAACATTTGTTATCAGTTGATTTCTTGATGGCAGCTATTCTTTCCGGAGTGAGGTGGAATCTCAGTGCTGTTGTAATTAGCATTTCTTAAATAAGCAGTGATGGTGAACATTTCCTCATGCATTTATTTGCCATTTGTATATCTTCCTCTGAGAACTGCGTGTTCATCTCAGATTCACATTTTTGGAGAGGGTCTTTAAATTTGGGGGGGGGCGGCCCTTGATGTTTTTCAACACTTTATATGTTCTGGATATAAGTCCTTTGTCTGAGGGACTGCTGGTTAAAATTCTTTCCCACTCGGTGGGTTTTCTTTTCACTCTGTTGGTGACGTCTTTTGAAGTGCAGAGACTTTTCAATAATATGAGATCCCAGTTGTTGATTCTTTGAAGTGTTTCCCGTGCAGTTTGCGTTTTGTTCATGAATTCTCTGCCTACCCCTGTGTCTCCAAGACTTCTACCTACCTTGTCTTCCAGTAGATTTAGTGTTTCTGTTTTAATATTGAGGTCTTTGATCCATTTAGACTTTACTTTTGTCCATGGTGATAGGCATGGACCTAGTTTCAGTCTTTGGCATGTGGAGAGCCAATTGTTCCAACACCATTTATTAAAGAGGTTATCCTTCTTCCAGTGAACATGTTTAGTCCCTTTGTCAAATATCAGTTTTGTGTGTCTTCGTAGTTGTATTTTCATCTTCTAATCTGTTCCATTGATCCTCAGGTATATTTATTTGCCAGTACCAAGTTGATTTTATCACTGTGACTTTATAGTACTGTTTCAACTCTGGAATTGAGATGCCTCCTGCCTTGCCTTTGTTGCCCAGAATTGCCTTTGCTATTCTAGGTTTCTTCTGTTTCCAAATGAACTTTAGGTCTGCGAAGAATGTCAATGGTATTTTGATTGGGATTGTGTTAAATCTGTGTAAAAGTTTTGGGAGTATGGCTGTTTTCACAATGTTGAATCTTATTAGCCAAGAGCAAGAAATATCATTCCATTTTCTAATATCCTCTTCAATTGCCTTTTTCAGTGTAGTATAATTCTCAGCATATAGGTCTTTTACATTTTAAGTTAGGTTGATTCCTAAGTATTTCATGTTTTTAGATATCATTATAAAGGGTGATATTTCCATAATTTTTCTCTGTGAGTTTTTTGTTTGTGTACAGGAATGCTATCGAGTTTTGAGCATTGACTTTGTATCCAGCTACACTGCTGATCTTGTTTATTACCTCTAGCAGTCTTTTAATGGAGTTTTTTGGGTCTTCTATATAGAGTATCATGTCATCTGCAAATAGCAATAATTTAACTTCTTCCTTTCCTATCTTTATTTCTTTTATTTCTCTCTATTGTCTGATTGCCCTGGCTAATGTTTCCAGAACTATATTGAAGAGGATTGGTGAGGGTGGACATCCTTGTCTTGTTCCTGATTTTAAAGTGAAAGTTTCAGTTTTTGTCCATTTAGTATAATTTTGGCTGTTGGTTTGTCATAGATGGCCTGTATAAGGTTGAGGTAGACACTGTGTATTCTAAGTTTCTGAAGGGTTTTTATTATGAACATGTGTTGGACTTTATCGAAAGCTTTTTCTGCATCTATTGAGATGACCATATGGTTTTTGTTTTTGGCTCTGTTGATGTGGTATATTATACTTATTGATTTGCATATGTTAATTCATCCCTGCATTGCAGGAATGAACCCCATTTGTTCATGATGTATAATCTTCTAGATGATTTGCTGCATTATGTTTGCCAGTATTTTATTGAGAATCTTTGCATCAATGTTCATTAGTGAGATTGGCCTAGAGTTCTTTTTGGTTGGATTTTTCTCTGGTTTTGGTATCAGAGTAATACTTGCCTCCAGGAATGATTTAGGGAAGATTTCTTTCTTTTCAATTTTAAGGAGTATTGGCATCAAATCTTCTCTAAATTTCTTATAGAATTCAGCTGTGAATCCATCAGGACATGGGTTTTTCTTTATTGGTAAGTTTTTAATTATGTTTTCAATTTTAATAGCTCATATTGGATTGTCCAAAATTGCTATATCTTCTTGGATGAACTTTGGTAGCTCATATGTTTCTAGAAATCTGTCCATATCTCTATGTTTTCCACTCTATGTGAGTAGAGATTTTCAAATTAGGTATTCATGATCTTTCGAATTTCCATGGGATCTGTAGCGATTCCCCCCTTTTCAGTTCTTATTGCATGAATTTGGATTTTTTTTCCTTTTTCTTGATAAGGTTAGTTAAGGGTTTTATCAATTTTGTTTATTCTCTAAAAAAAACAGCTTTTTGATTCATTAAATGTTTGTATTTTTATTTTATTTTCAAATGTATTCATTTCTGCTCTGATCTTTACAATTTTCTCTCTTCTATGAGCTTTGGGCTTAGCTTGCTCTTCTTTTTCTAAAAGCTTGAGATAGAGCATTAGGTTATTTATTTGTGCTCATCTGTTTTCTGGATATAGCAAT
Source organism: Hydrochoerus hydrochaeris (assembly GCA_004027455.1). Taxonomy (NCBI): domain Eukaryota; kingdom Metazoa; phylum Chordata; class Mammalia; order Rodentia; family Hydrochaeridae; genus Hydrochoerus; species Hydrochoerus hydrochaeris. The sequence goes on from PVLA01002416.1 coordinate 214,700, forward strand.
TTATTGGTATATATTTGCCTCTTAGGACTACTTTCATTGCATCCCATAGATTACAGTATGTTGTTTCTGTGTTTTCATTGAATTGTAGGTATTGCTTTATTTCTTCTTTAATTTCATCTGTAGCTCACTGGTGGTTCAAAAGGTTGTTATTTAATTTCCATATATTTATGCAGGTTTTGCAATTTCTTTAGCCATTATTTTCCAATTTCAGTGTGCTATGGTCAGATATTATGCATTGGATGATTTTAATAGCTTTGCATTTACTTAAGGATGTTTTATGGGACAATATATGGTCCCATAAAACATGAAGAATGTTTGGAGCATGTCCCATGCACATCTGAGAAGAATGTTTATTCTGATGTAGTTGGGTGGAAGATTCTGTAAACATCTACTAAGTCCAATTGCTCATAGGTATGATTCAATTCTGTTATTTCTTTGTTGACTTTTTGTCTAGTTGATCTATCTCTTTGTGACAATGGGTTGTTAAGATCTCCTGTTATAATTGTGTTCTTGTGTATTTGGTTTTTCACATCCATTAGTATCTGTCTTATATAGTTGGATGCTCCTGTATTTGGTGCATATATATTTATAATTGTTAGTTCTTCCTCTTGAATTTTTCACTAACGAGTATGTAGTGACCTTCTTTATCTCTTTTAATCATTTTAGGTTTGGAGTTCATGTTGTCTGTAATTAGAATTGTTACCCCTGCTTTTTTCTGGGTTCCTGTTGCAAGGAATACTCTTTTCCATCCTTTGACTTTTAATCTATGAGTTTCCTTTTGGGTCGGATGCGTTTCTTGTATACAGCATATTGTAGGATCATGTTTCTTGATTCATTCTGTCAATCTATTTCTTTTGATAGGTGAATTGAAACCATTTACATTTATGGATATAACTGATATGTACTGGCTCTACTTTGCCATGTTATGTTCCAGCTGTTCACTTTCTGCTTTTTCCTTTGTTTGATTGCTTGTCCTACCTGGTGGTTTCTTTCTGTTGTTGTTTTGGGGATTGTGGTCATTTTTATCTCTGTCTAGTATGTCTTTGAGTACTATTTCTAGGGTTGGTTTGGTGGACGTGAACTTCTTCATTGTTGTTCTTTGTCATGGAAGTATCTTGTTTCTCCATTAAATTTGAATGAAAATTTTGCTGGGTACATCGTCTAGGTTGAAAGTTCTTTGTTTCAAGCTCTGCTTGTGTGACAGTTTGTGCTGAAAAGTCTGCTGTGAATCTAATGGGCTTTCCTTGATAGGTGATTTCTGTCCTTTCTCTAACAGCTTTTAGTATTCTGTTTTTATGCTTTATGTCTGATATCTTAATTATTATGTGTCTGGGTGTGGATTTATATTGATTGTGACTGTTTGGCTCCATATGCCTCACTTATCTTAATATCAGATTCTTTCCCCATGTTTGGGAAATACTGCTATTACTTCTGTAAATACTTCATGAATGTGATTTGCATAGACTCCTGCATCTTTGCTAATGCCCTATAATCTTATATTGTTGCTCTTAGCATCATCATGAAGCTTCTGGATTGTCATTTCATGCTGCTTTGCTATTTTTAAAAGTTCTATCCTTTCCTGATCACTATTTGTGATCCTGTCCTCAACATCCAAAATCCTATCCTCAGCTTCATTTAGGCAGTTTTGCATGCTTTCAATATGATTTTTTGTTTCTTGCATGTCTCTTTGAGTTTGTTTCATGAATTCTGCTTGTTTTCTATATTGTTCATTCAAAGTTTCAATCAGTTTCCCATGCTTCTGTACTTTTTTCTCTATTTCTTCTTTAGCTGCACTCAACAACTCCTTTACTAAGATTGTTATTTCTATCTTTACATGGGAGAGTACTTCCAGTTTGATTTCCTCTATAGCCTCATGGAGTTTTTTTTTTTTATTTCACTCACTATCTTTTCATTAATTCCCAGTGTGTTACTTTTGGGGTCCTTTATTTCAATGTCTCCTGTACTTGCTTCTGGTGGACTAGATGTTTGAGACTGCATTTTGCTTTTTTGTTTTGCCATTTTCACTCTGCCTGATGTTTTCTGTATGTAGGAGCGGATCACCCACACTCTTTTCAGACACACCAAGGTCTTACAGTTAGTTGGAGAAGGCTTTACTACTGGCCCTATTTACTCACTGTACACCTCTATTTTAGGGGCATACTGACCACATTGACACAGTTAATGCGCTGTAGTCCAAGGTTTGCCACTTGGGAGCAAAGTTCCAAGTTTTTTCACACTGGCTAGAGCCTGCTGAGGTCTTCTGATGTTCCTGCTGAAAAGGTGGGCCAGTAGAAGAGGTCCGGGGCAGCTTAGGTCTGAGGCGGGCTTCCGCGATGTTCCTGGTGGAAAGGTTGGCCAGCAGAAGCTAGTTTCTAGTTTTATGAGATATGGTTTTAGTATTTTGATGAGGGTTGGACTAAATCTATATGTCAATTTTGGTAATATGACCATTTTTGAAAACATTGATTTTTCTTATCCAGAAGCAGGGCATTTTCCCCATTTTTTCATGTCCAGTTTGAGTTTCTTTTTCAGAAACCTGTGGTTTTTGTTATCAAGATCTTTCATTCTGTGGTTAGATTAACTAGGCTGCCAAGAAAAATGGAACATTTCTGCATAACTGGTAGCAGTGTAAACTAGAACAACCACTATGGAAATCAGTATGCAGATTCCACAAGAAAACTAAAAGAAAATTTCACTAGACCCAGTTATTCATCTACTAGATATCTTTCTGTGAGAGTTAAAAACACCTTTTCATCATAGTGCATTCAAACCCATGTTTGTAGCAGCAGAGCTCATAGTAGCTAAATCTTGGATGAGGCTAATGTGCCCATCAACAAATGATTGGATAAAGAATCTATAATTGTGCATGGTGGAGTACTATTCTGCCATAAAGAAGAATAAGTTTGAATGATTTACAGGAAAATAGAATTATTTTGAGAACTAATGTTAGGTGAAATAAATCAGACACACAGACACAAATATAGCATGGTTTTTCTCATGACAGAAATCAAAAAGGTGAATAATTGAAGAACAGAATAAGACATGTTAATACAGTTAGTAGAGATACATCATTTGCAAATGGGGCAGGAATATAGAGATGTAGAGTGGACAGAGGAGAGGGTAAGGTGGAGAAAATAAACGATGCTATGTTGTGTACAATCGAAGCAATAACCATACACTACAAATATGCACTAATAAGGTTGAGGAGTCTTCAGATCATTTGCACCTGCCTGGAGCTGGAAACTTGAAAGTTGGAGCTCATTATTTTCCTTTAGCAGTTTGTTTGAAGATACTAAGAGTAACCTGGCCACATCGTTGTATTTCTTAGTCTTCCAAAAATGTTAGAAGTATATAGAGTTCCTAAATTCCTTGCACCTCTCAAGTGGTGAAACAATATTAATTGAATGGATCTATGCTGCATATTACTTTAACCAGTTCATTCACATACTTCAGTACTCTGTACAGTATCAGAAACCTAGACCACAGAAACTGTATGTACAGTCAGGCAAGAGGCAAATCCAGAATCACCGAATCAATGAGAAAAACTCATTCTTACAATTCTGTTTCTTTAGTACCGATCTTGCTCTCAAAATCTGTACTTTAGAGCAAGTGACTAGATAGAAAATGTATGTGTGTTTGCGGAAGGGGATTTATTGTGAAAGCTTACGGGGTCAGAGGTGGGAGCATGTATAGTGGGCCAGAGCATGCAGTAGTGCTCAGCGCAGAAGATGGAACCTGCACAACAAGGGCAGCCAAGTCACACCACCAGTTCAAGCTCAAAGTCCAGGCCCCTGATTGAGAGGTCCTCATCATAGATTCATGTGGCAAGTCTGAAGAAACTAGAAATCTGCATATAGTCATCCTAGAAATAGCAACAAAGGACAGACATGCTCAGGGAGACTAGAGTCCTTACAAAACAGGTAGAATTTCTTCTTTGTTTCCTTTATTTTTTTTCTATCCATGTTGCAAGTTTTTTAGTGTCTTCCATCAACATCTAGTGTGGGTCATTCCCCATCAGTTTGCTGACCTATATGTTAATCATTCAAAGAGACAGCTAACTGTACCTTGTTAATCTGCGTGGTGTTCCTTAATCTATTCAAGTTGACATATCAGGATTAAGGGTAACACTTGAGATGCTGATCCAAGCAGACTATGACTTTCTAAGATGAGGAGCACACCCTTGAACTAGGACACAGTCTCTCCTACCATGTGTTTGACTGTGTCACGTGGGTACTCTACAGAGTCCCTGAAGCAAGTGGGATCAAACTCTGTGCAACCATCTGATTGTGAATTTCCAAGCATTTGAAATCACAAGCCCAATAAACCTCTTTCCTTATAAATTACCCAGTTTGTGATATTCTACCATAAACAGAGAGAGTGGATAACAAGGAGTGCGTGTAATACAACGCCACCATTTTCCAAGACGAAAAGAATTCTGGAGACAGATGGAAACAGTTCTGTCAAAATACAAATGTACTTAACATCACTGAATCTGTAAGTCACTGACTGTCACTTAGAAATGTCCAAGACGGCAGATGTTGTGTTACATGTCTTGCAAATTGTCCACTTCATTGCCTTCCTGCAGTACCACATCCAGTGCATCCTTTGCATCAGCAGTGCAACCTCTACTCTGCCTCTCCAAGGGCACCATAGCTGCCTTGTTTCCTCATCTCTGCCCAAATGAAGGCCGTGACATTCGACAAATTTTCATGGTGGCATTAATTGCACTTGGGAGATGCTTATAGACCAGGATTAAAGATCAAACAAGAAACGTTACCATCTGTCTTTGTGGCTACATAGTAACTTTGAAAAAAATATTTCTTCCTTTTACTCACATTGTTTGGCATTATCATTTTTTTCTTCTAAAGTTAAATCTGGTAATTTGTTTAAGATAATATAAACTAGATATTTAAAATCAGAAATATAAAACTTCTGGAGTTGGAGTTGTGAACAACCAAGCCCTATAATTTTAAAATAGAAATATTAATTGAATACATGTTTTGTTGTGCTTTTAAAATAATGTGTCTTCAATTTGAAAGTTTTTAAGCATTTAAGTGTTAGATATTTATCACATGGAAAATTGTGTAAAAAATAGTAAACGTAAATCAAGCTCTATTTCCCTTTTAGGATTAAAAATTGAGTTTGTTTTCATTTGGTATGTGTATTAAATTTAATGCACCCCAATAAACTACTAAGTGCAAATTGCTTAACAATTTCCTAATTCTATATAAAGGTTTAAGTCAGTAAGTGAGAACAATCTCTTCATCTCTCAACACTGAATGATGCAATTAAATGAAATTAACAACCCCGCATGCAAATTGTAAAATTAAATATGTATCTTGATAAGATTTTAAATATTGTTCAGTGTAATTTATTCATTCTGTATTTACTTTGTTGTTTTCTGTCTGCATCTTATAAATGTTTCATAATTATGTTAGTTAATTGTGGTGTGCTTAGTGATTTCTAAACACATGGATTAATTAATTCTCTGTGAGCAGAAACATTGTGTCTATTATTAGCTACTTCTAAGGCATCCTCTACTGAATGATACTGGCCACTTTATGAAAAAAAACTCTATATGAGAAGCAAAAATAATTTATTTTGTAATTATTAACCCATATATGAACTTGCTTTAGAATGACAAGCCTAACCAAGTTCTTTGGGGCCCTTTTTTTTTTTAAAGAGAAAAAAAATCAAGAAACAGAAAAAACAACAAAAGGAAAATGAAAATGACAAAAACATCAGAAAAAAACAATGACAATACAGAATTTCAAAACAGGATGTCAGGAATTTAACAATGGTTGCTATAGTGCATGTTGTTACCATATAGTAATTTCTCAGGCTACCAGATACAGGCATGCAAGACTGATCAAACAATAAAACTTCCTTTGAGTAGTTTCTTTTCCTTGTATTATATCTATTGTAACTTTTGCATCTTATGTATTGTTTCAGTTTTTTACACTAGTGAGACAATTCGGTGTTTACTCATGCAAGTTTGATTTATTTCACTTATGAGTATGGTTTCTGGTTCATTCATTTATCTATAATAGTTTCTAGCTTATCATTCTTTATGACTGAGTAGTATTCCATTGTATAAAAATGCCACATTTTCTTTTTTATCCATTCCTGAGTTGATTGGTATTTGGGTTGTTACCAAGATTTCGTTATGATAAATTGTGCTTCTATAAACATGGGTATACATGTATCACTGTGGTATGACGATCCCAGTTCTTCAGGTGCCACAGTGATATATGCCCCCCCTTTGTGGTCTTGACGGTGTTTTTGATGGTCAGCCTTTTGTACTTCTAGAGTTGAGCAAACATTTTTTTTTAAAAAAAAGGTAGAGATAATGAGTACTTTTGGCTTTTCTGACCTAACAATTTTTGCCACAAGTACAAAATTCTGGCCTAGTATCACAAAATCAATCAAAGACAAAAAAAAAAATTTGTACTGTATCTGTGTTCTAGTGAATTTTTATGGGAAATAAAATTAAAATTTTTTATAGTTTGAACAAAATATGTCTTGGTAAAGTTTCATGTGTTTGACAGTGAGGCATTTGGAGTATGACTAGATCACAGGATGATAATCTCATCAATAAATAAACAAATTAATTTATATGCTGATGTCTGAACAGGCTTTGGGATGTGGATAATTTCAGGTGTAACCTGGAAGACATATCGTGTCCCTAGTGAATAGTATGTCCCTAAAACATCATCTTCCTTTCTGCCTCCTGCCATCATAAGGTGAGTAACTTTCCTCTGCTACTCACCTTCACCATGCTGTTCCCACCTCACCACAGGTCTAAAGCTAATGACCCAGTCGATCATGGACTGCATCTCTAAAACCATGAGCCAAACTAAAACTTCATCCTTTGACTTCTTCATGTATTTTGTCACAGTGCTAGAAACCTTGCAAAAAAAAATTATAAAATTTTGAACCAAGGGTTTTGTTCAGTGGCATAATTACCGCCTGACCAGTGTAAGGTCATGAGTTTGATCCCCAGTACAAAAACAAACAAACAAACAAACAACAACAACAAAAATATATATATATAATAAATTTCCATGTATCACAAATATTATTATTTTCAATCATTAAAAAATAATTCAGGCAAAAATATACTGAATTTAATGATGTAACTGCAGTCATGAAAGCAGTGGTAAATTACTTTTGGTAGGAAAATAATGACCTCCTTAAGCACCTAGGATCCTCTTTATATGCTTCTTAGAAGAATTTAGAATACAAAGATCATGAATATCTCATCATATCTAGTGGTCCACAAACATGTCAAAATGCCTATGTATAAGACATTTTATAGTCATAATAAGATGAGATGCAATTAATTTCTTTAATGTTACTATTTCTATATGAAAGAAATATAATGGCTGTTTTACAGTATAAGAATCAAAGTTTCAGGTAGGTAGATAGGGGCAGGAAGAGTAAAAGCAAACCTGGAACATGGATTTCTAAGGACAGACATTTAATGCAAGCAGTAGTATGATGAATAGTTGTTAATGTTTTATTCATAGTTACTTTTTTCTTTTATCATCTGTTATTATGACTAATGATAAAAGAATGTGACCTTTTCATTATATATATAGTACATAGGGAGATCTGTGGTCACAGTGCCAACTTTGGAAACATTCTACAAATTTTGATTGTCCAGTTATAATAAAAAGAGAACAAAATAATGAATATTCATATATATGCATATATCAAATACAGAGAAAGTGAAGGGAAGTTTAGAAGTACATCTAATTGCAGGGTATATTGTGGCAGACCATGTCCCTGCTGGGCAGAAAGAACCCCTGTGAGTACTGTATGGATAGGTGATTGTTTGCTGAATTAAGTTTGATATATGTCTGAACTCCAGAATCAGGGATCAGTATAGGTAATTTTTTTACATGTCTATAGCACTATAGAACATTATTTGGAACTCTTCTAGTGTCTTTAGCAAAATGCAATAGAAAAGTCAAAGAATATTATCTTTTTTTCTTTAAATAATTGGAAACACAGAGAAGATAACAAATAAAATCGAGCCATACTTGTAGACATTATATTCCAGGGTCATAAGAAATATTTTCAAGCTGGACTTCCAGGCCTCTACCATTGCTGAAGTGTTTCTGTTCCAGCAAGAACTCTTCTAATAATATGATGGAGAAAACAAAGAAAGACATGAAATCAACCACTGAGTAGTTTATAAGACCACCATAAAAGGAATAGTGTCCTCCTGAAGATACCTAACACTATGTAAATTGTTTCAGTTGTATAACATTCTCAGTTGTGAGATGATTTTTTAAATCAGGAATTAATTCTTGACATCAGAAAGAAGGCATACATCTGAAATATAGGCATATGAATTGTGGATATTTAGATTAATATGTTTAAAAGATGAGAAAAAACTCAAGAAATAATGCAGTTTTCTCAGTGTCACAAAAACAGTTGGAAAACCGTGTATTTTGAAATAGAAAATGATAGTTTAAAGGGAAAAGGGAATCAGATGGGTGGTTGGCAGGGAAAAGAAAAAAGTGAGGAACAAAGAATAAAACGGAAACAGCTTTGTAACTAAGGAGGGGAACAGGGGTTGAAGAGAGAGCAGGGGAATGGGAAGAAAAGAGGAACTAAGATATATCATGTATAGGTACAAATTCTCTATGACGCATGTGCATATCATTATGTGTATCTAAATTGCATGAATAAAGTTAATTTTTAAAAGGCTGAATCTTTGTTCATACCTTTTCCCAGTCTGAAGACATTAATTTTCAAGAGAGATTTTTATGCATTCTACCTAAATTTTCTTTTTTTTTTTTCTTCCTTTTACAATTTGAGATAGATTCTCACTAGGCAGTTCGGGATGGACTTGAACTTACTCTGTAACTCAGGATGGCCTCCAACTCACAGCAGTCCTTCTGTGCAGCCTCCTAAGTACTGAATTATAGATGCCCACCACCACACCTGGCTTCCATCTAAATGTCAATACTGTCATATACCTCGTCTTTGGTTTTAGTTGATGAATAGACATGACCTTTTTAATCTCATTTATATGTGCCATACTTAGCATGTATATACATGATGATGCACATAATTATATATATATATGTTATGTACATTTAATGTGCATATATTTTGATACATATGTATCAAAATTATAGAGGACTGAGGAAAATCTATCTAAATAAAAATAATAAAACATAATATAAGCAACTTGAAGGGTTACTTGGCAAGAGCTAAGTGGTATGGAATCTCATAGATGAAAGTAACACTGGGCATAGTAAATATGTGTGTGTATATATATATATATATATAAAACAATTTCTCATGGAAAAGACAATTCATTGTATAAAACTAAAATTACAATGGATTTTTATTGTGTTACTGCTTTGTATTTCTTAGATGCTTTCCAAGAAAAGTGTTAAATTTGTAAGTTGGTGAAGTTAGTCCTTATCTTCAACCTTCACACTACCGAGCAGAGAACATATGGTCTGTGAGGGAAAGAACCCATAACTTTATCTTCTTAAAGTGCAAACTATTTCATGCAAATCAAAGTTCATCAGCTTAGCAAAGAACTAGGCCAATTTTATCTTATTGCAAAATATATGAACAAATTTAGAAGAAACCTAGCCTGCATTATGGTACCCAGTATGACAGAATATTGTATAACACTTTAAACTATATACTCAGCCTGCAATAAAAACTTAAACTAATCACCAAAGTACTATCTTCTTAGATGAAGTTCAGAATAATAAAGCTTTAAAATATTTTCTTTAATTTGCAGAGATAAGTGTTTATAGATGTACCATACAATGATATGATTGACATTAAATGGTGACATTAAATCCTAAATCATGACAAATGTAACAAACACTACAACAGCACTTTCAACACACTTGCCTTGCAGAGAAAAATATCATGGTATTATTAGTTGGAAATTTAGGATTATAGTAATAAGGATTTCAAATAAAGTGTAAAAAAGATTTCAAGCATTTTTGAATGAGACGAAAACCTTTATAATCACTTTTTATATTTCATTGGGCACTATTAAATACTAATTACATCATTCTGAGAGTAAATGGGTGGAGAATGAAGTATCCTAAAAAATACAGTAAATAATTTCCTGAAAAATATCAGCTTATAATATCCAAAATGTCCAGGATATAATTGAAAATCACCTGTAAATCTAAGAATAAAAAAATCAAACTGCAAGGGAAAATATCAACTGATACCAAGATTGATATGAAGTAGATTCTATATAATTAACTGATAAGGACTTAGGGGTGGACATCACAAAAGAATGTCAACTATCATTTAAACATAATATGGACATAAATGAGCATGTGAACAACATTCCTAAATAAATGGAAAGAACAGACTGAGAATCAAAATATCTAAAAAGCGATCCTTCATAAGGTACTCATGCAAAGATGGGACACAGAAAAGGATGGAGACAGTGAACTTGAGGAAAAAACAATAGAATCCACACTGTCTGAAAATCTTTAAGAAAAACACTGGGAAAAAAAAAACTAGCACTTGTAACATTCAAATGACAGAACAAAGAGAGAACGACCACACGTCTGAAAGAGTGTTTCAAGAAATAATAGCTGAAATATTTTCAGAGTTTGCAGATTAGAAATTTACAGATCCAAGATACTAAGAAAACCTGAAAGAGAATAAATCCTGGACGCTGAGCCAGGGCATGCCATCGGTAAACTCCTCAAAACTAAAGACAAAAAAGAAACTTTGAATGCAGCTACAGAAACAGCATTTGGTTAGTAGAGGAACACAACGTCAAATGGTAGAGGACTTCTCGCCTTCTCCTAGAGTGCTGGAAGTAACTGACACAGAATTCTGTCAGTGCTCAAAGAAAAATTGTGTTACTCATGGATTTTATAACCAGCAAAAATATGTTTCAGTAATGAAAGGGTAATCGAAGAATCCTAGGAAAGGAATCATTTTCCTAATACAAGCAGCCTCTAATTTTGAAAATGAGCCTTTTCTCATATATGATATTTAGTAGGAAATTACAAAGTTCATACAGACCTCTTAATCACTGAGTATCTTTGCTTATAGTCAGACCGTAAAACATCTTAGTTTTTGAAAACCTACTTGTTTACATGGTACCTTTTTGAGCTCTCATGTTTTAAAGATCTGTCTGTTCTTCCAGGTGACAGGATTGGAAGTGCTATTCTTCACTTCTGCGTTACCCGGGCCTGTGGCACACTGGAAACGTTATCTATCTATCTATCTATCTATCTATCTATCTATCTATTCATTTATTTATTTATTGTCTGTTTGAGACAGGGTTTCAGTCTACAGTTCAGGCTGCACTTAAGCTCACATTCTAGCCCAGGCTAGTCTCAAACTTGCAACAATCCTCTTGCCTCAGCCTCCCAATAAGTCAGTTTAGCTAAAACATTTATTGTCACTGTGAATCTAGTTGTCAGACATTGAGTTGTCAATGTTTAATAAGAAAACAACGTGTCTTATAAAATATTACAGTGAAACCACACTAGTGTTAGTTTGCAGTGTGTTGCTAAAAATTGTAATGAACAGTTGAGGAAATTTCCAGAGACAGAAGTTGGTGTGTTTAAAACATCAATCTCAGGACACATTTTATTTTCAGCAAATGAACTTAAAGGAACAAGTTGTGAAGTTTGCGTGGAAGTGCTTGTCACTGCTGCTCTCCATCTAGGTATTGCCCTGATAGTCTTTTGTGGAGTCTGTATCTTCAGAAGCTCTTAGCCGATCAGTGTTGAACTCTTATTCATGCTCAAGAGAAAAACCAAAAGTCAACCATACAGGTAATATTCTTCTTTGTGTGACTAAGTATACTTCTTCATTTTGATTTATAAGCAAAATCTGGAATGTTTTGTGATTTACTTAGAGGTAACTCAGACAATAATGCTGTTAGATTGGAGAAGAAAATTAAGATTTTATAATTAGTTTGCATATAAGTAAATATGAATCTTGTCATTAAAAAGCCTCTAGCAGATACAACACTACAGGTTGTCAAAAATAAATCACTTAAGTGAAAAATAAACGACAAAAATGAAACACTGGAGGATAAAGAAGGAACAGAGAATAGTAAAAAGAACATAAATACTGATAAATATGTTTTTACTAATTTTATGATATTTGATGACCGGAAGAAAGAATATTATGCTAAGTGAGTCTTAAAACATATGAACAGAGAGAAAAGTAACAGCTCTAAATACAAATGAGGTTTCCACCCTACACAACTCCCAGGTTGTGATAAATGACCATACAAGGACTAGAATGTCACTGCTTACATAGTGTCACTGTGTACATAGTAACACTGCAGGCAACAACGAGACACTAAAAAGATACACAGAAAACATTATTAAGTCAATAAAATATAAAAAAGAACTCAACCAAAAAAATAAGTAGAACAGTATCAGAAAATAAAAAATAAACATGAATAACAAAAAACCCTATATACCATTAAAACACAGACAACACATCAATCAATACCTTAAATGTGAACATCTTAAATGCACCAATCCACACATGACAGAGGTTGGCTCAGTGGACTAAATGCATGATTCACTTGCAGGCCATTTGTAAGAAGCTTTTTAAAATTCAATGACTTAGATATAAGTTTAGGAGTTGGGAAATGATGTAACATACAAACTTCAATAAAAACTCTTTACAAAACAGAGGCAGCTATGGTAAAATTTGATAAAATAGATTTTACAGTAGAGAAAATTACTAAGCATGAAAAGTACCAAAGTAGAGAAATAAAAGATCAGTCCAGCAAGGTATTCTATTATGTTCTGATCATGCTGGTTAACTTCTATGCTCTAAAAGGAAACATCACTGTGGTTTGGTTTCAATAATCCATCACAATCTTATAATTACATCTGTAATAAATGAGAGAGCTTTAAAATGAATGACACGTATAGAGCTGATACAAGAAACATATAAACCGTCAAATATAATTGAAGACTTTAACACAACTCCTATCATCAGGTTATGAAAGAGACTGGAGATCTGAACACAATCAATGAATGCAATTCAAATTCTCTGTCCAACAATGGAAGACTAACACAAAATTTCAAGTGGACCTGGAACGTACACCACATGTACCACAGCGATCCATATCCTGGGACATATACAACTCTTAACTCATTTACAAAAGTAGAAATCTCTCTGAATATGGTTTGTAACTTCAATGAAGTCAAAAAAATATTCAATAAAATAATGACAGAAAATCATTAATCATGTGGAAACTAAACAGCACTTTCCAAATAACCTAGGTATGAAATAGTCTACAAAAAAGTGAAAAACTTTAGGAGTAAAAATAGAAATGTAAAATACTAAAACATGAAGCATAGGTAAAAGAATATTAAGAAAGAACACTACTGCATCACATTTTGAGAAGTGAGAGGTCTCAAATCAATAATCTGATATTCTACCTTTAAAAAGTAAAAATAATAAGTTATAACTAAATCAAGAAAAGAAAGGAACTAGTAGTAATAAAATCATAAATCAATACATGTAACATTAGAAAGTGAGAAAAAAGAAGTTTACATTTGTTTTGGCTAATTAGGATGCAATACAGGAAAACACTGATTGAAGCGGTCTTGAAAGTTTGCTCTGGAGGGGGATTAAATCTTATTGATCTCTAATTTCATTACTATTAGTCCCTTTTTTCCCTTGATTTTCTTATAACTTGAATATGTTTTCAGTTTTTTGAAGTAGAACAACAGATGATTGATGTGAGACCTGCTCTCACTTTTAAGAATGTGGTGCTGTGAAGTTCCCACTTGAAGAGGGGCAGGAGGAGGGAAAGAAGGAGTGAAAAGATTTACGATGTGTCTTGGGCTTGCGCCAAACACCCACAGTGAATGTAAAATTATATCTCATAAACTTGCTACTGCTACCACTACTGTTAATAATAATAATAATAACTAAACAATAATGAAGATATACAGAAGGAAAGTAGAGGTGGAGAAAGGGAGGTGAGTGCAGAGGAGAATGAAAAGGAGACAATATGTGTTTAGTACATACACCTCTTTCCTAAGATGAATGAAAATGTCATGTGTTGTAAACATGCACGAATGAAAGTTTTAAAAATTAAGTCAAGGAAACCCTCAAAATACATACATCCATACATACACACGAAATGTGCTCTGAAGCTTTAAAAGCACTGGCTGTTTTTATAGATTTAAAAAATTGTTTGGAAATTGCATTACTTGTCACGCATTCCTGTTGTTTGGCAAATCTTAAATTGTCCTCAGAAAGGGATGCGTGTGGCCTCAGCCTTTTGGTGGCAGGAGAAATGGACCTGCTGTACTGAAAAGCAGTTTGCCTTAGGAACTGGGGTTCAGGGAAGTGGCCTTTGTCCCATTCCAAAGAGCAGTTTGCCTGGAGGAAGAGGGGGAAACAAGGGTCCCGGTTCTAAATTCAGACACAGAATATCTGAGACCGAAGTACCTGTGGCATCCAGAGTCCACTCAAGTCCCTGAAACCAGTGCTACTTCCTTTTACCTCTTTCTTCCTTGGCAAAGTCTCTATTATGTCTTTCTTATGCAGAAAACTGAACCAATAGAAATAACATGTAAGTTGATCTTCTCTCTGTGTCTGTCACTTCTGTCACATCCAGCTGTCCCCTCTGGAAACCCAGCAGTGTGGCTGCCTCTGCTCTCCTTTTTATCTACTTTTATTTTTCCTCTATTCTCATGCACCTTCAGTGGCAACTTGTGTATGACCAGTGTGCCCAGAAAGTACCATCCTGAAAGATAATTTAAAGAGGCGAACAAGTGATGAGGGGCATAATGGTTTAGAGAAAGGTGGGTGAACCAGAACCTGGGATGTGCAGGCAAAGCTGGGCTCCTGCCCACTCAGGGTAACCCGTGAGGTTCCTTGTCAAGGGAAGTTGTCAGGAGAACTGGCCCCGCACTTCACTGTCAAATCAGGGTGCAGGCTGAGGCTTTATGAGCTGTGGAAAGCCACATCAAAAATAAGCTTGTAAAAATCAATAGATGACTTAAAAAGCAGTGTGGTGATTTAATGAACCAATGTACTGCTGCTTATGCAATATGATAAATGCTTATAATTTATATGTTTGGTTTATTTATAGGAAAATGTGGGAAAATACATTTTAAAACTGTATCTAGATTTATAGGTTAATTATTTTACTATACCGATGGCTTAATGGTGTGAATGTCACCCCTGGGTTTTCTTTGAAGTTAAACATTAGCATTATTGTTAGGATTGGATGGTTAAATAAGAGAAATAATTGCTTATCACCAGCAGCCATTGTTGCTTAAGTATGAATTAGGTTCTTTACATTAGCCAGGCTTTTAACAAGGACCTGAGGGATTCAGACTGAGAATAAACAAGTTTTGAATGTTTTGGGGGAAAAGAGAAGACAGTGGACCTTGGACTGATGGACGAAGTGAGCAAGCTGTCCAAAGAGTGACACTGGAACTGTGGAAGCCTGGAAAATATAGACCGACACCAGTAGTAACTGGGGTGCCAATGAGAGTATAGCTGGGGATGACAGCCCTATTACTCCGCATTGTTGATAGGCGACAATTCTTCCTGTTTAGTTGTATCAGGAACCAATCCAATAAAACTCCATGCAGAGGAGGAGAGGCAGTTCTAATGATAGGGAAGGCGGGCTTTGTGCCAGGGTTTCTCTGAACCAGAATGCTAACACACTAGCTCCACAACCCCCACATCTGCAGTTTTGCTTTCTGTAGTTGCAGTTATCTACCATCAACTGTGTTCTGAAACTATGAAATGGTGGCATACATAAATGAGCACTTTGTTTATTTAAATGTTTTATTATAGTGCACTGTTATGATTGTTCTATTTTATTATTAATATTATTGTCAGTATCTCTCTGTATCTTTTTATAATAAATAGGGAAGGGGAGAATGCACATCTTTGTCCATGGAACTGTTTCGCTTTGCACCATGTTTTTGCTGTTTTAAGTGGGAACCTATAAAACAGGGATATTGGCAGCTCCAGCTGCAGCCCACAAATCATCCACCTCTCCGTCACTGATCCCTAATAAACTCATTTATCCACCCCCAAGCTGTACTTCTCAGAGCTGTTCTTTAGTCTATGGGCTTCTTCCCATTTTACAGAACATGTAATTTTTAATTTTTTTTATTTTAAAAAGCAAGACAGAAAAAAGGATAGAAATGATACAGAATTTCCAAAAAAATAGTAGTAAATTAACACTAGTTAGTATATTGCATATTGTTATCTTAGAAGTAGTTGTGCAGGTTATGTGATTTAGGCATAAAAAATGATCAAACAATGACAGCACAAGCTGTTCTTTTTGATGAACTAACAGAGATTAATAGTACAGTGATCTATCTTGCATACATATACATACATACAGTAATATATGTACACTTACATACATACAATTATTCCCTTTCCAATTTTTCTCCTTTCTTCCATCCCAGTTGTGTTTTTTTTCCTGTTGAACACTTTCTTTCCCTTCCATTACAGTATCTATTGTACATTTTGGATCTCATATTACTCTTTCAGTTTATTATTATTATTATTTTATATTAGGGAGACAATCTAATATTTATAAATGTGAGTTTGATGTATTTCACTTATGAGTATAGTCTCAAATTGCCTCCATGTAAAAACCTCGAGATTATCCTTTTTTATAACTGAATAATATTCCATTTTATAAAAATAACACATCTTTTTTATCCATTCTGCAGGTGATAGGCATTTGGGCTGTTTCCAAGATTTAGCTATTATATATTGTGCTGCTATAAAAATGGGTGCACAGTGCTCTGGGGTTTAGCTTAGTTGGCTAAGGTCCCACCCTGTAAACGTGAGGTTGTGAGTTCCATCCCCAATGCAAAAAAAAAAAAAAAAAAAAAATGAGTGCACATATATTGCTGTGGCATTACATTTTCAATTTTTCTGGGAAAATACCCAGAAGGGGAATAATAACTGGACTGAATGAGACTTCCAATCCTAGTTTTATGAGGAATCTCCATACTGATTTCCACAGGGGCCGCACCAGTCTACACTCCCACTAGTAGAGGAGCAGTGTTCCTTTTCCGCCACAGCCTCGCCAACATTTGTTGTCGGTTCATTTCTTGATAGTGGCCATTCTTTCTGGAATGAGATGGATTCTCAATATTGTTTTAATTTGCATTTCTCAAATGACCAGTGATGTTGAATGTTTCTTCATGTATTTATTTGCCATTTGTATTTCTTCATCTGAGAAGTGCATGTTCATCTCAGTTGCCCCGTTTTGGGTCTTTGAATTTGGGGGGCCTGATTTTTTTCAATTCTTTATATGTTCTAGAGAGAAGCCTTTTGTCAGAGGGACTACTGGCTAAAATTCATTCCCATGCTGTGAGTTTTCTTTTTACTCCGTTGGTGATTCCTTTTGAAGTACAAAAACTTTTTAATAAGATGAGATCTCAGTTGTTGATTCTTTGAAGTACTTCCCATGTGGTTTGTATTTTGCAGAACACATAATTGAAGCAGTCTTTGCAGCTTTCTTTCTGTCAGTTTCTTGTGTGCCTCTAAAACCAGCAAATTTTGATGATTGAGATGTACTGTGAATATCCTATGATAGAAGTAATGATGTTATTGATGATGTAATAATACCACTGATAGTCAACATAGCAGGCACTTTTATCAGCGCTTTCCATATCTTGATCCACTGACCAAAGAAGTAGGTACTACTATTAACCTCCTTTTACATGTGAGATACAGCTGTAGTTGGAGTTTACAAGGAAAACAATAAAGGACACATAATTTATAGTATTATTTTATGATAGTCACCCAAGAGTCAAATACAAAAGAAAGAATGGCAAAAATCTGTCCACACACTAAACATCCATAGAATCCTGCCGAGAGCCTGATTTCCATAGCAATGTCCCACATGAATCCAGCTAAAGTTGCAGAGCCCACTACAATGTCTCAGATATATCTGTTTCAAAGGTCTATACTGGGAAGGCCCAAAAGTCAGTGGTGGAAGTTAGAAAGTCTGTGCCAACTGGATAAAGGATCTGTGCCAGCAGGCTGAGGTATCTCGACTAGAGCCAGGAAGCAATGCTCAAAGTAAGGACCAGAGCTCCCCTGAAAAGTCCCACAGCCATCCTCAGCAACAATGAGGTCCTCCAATGATGAGAACAGCAGACTTCACATCAGGAAAGAAGCTCCACAAGCTCCTCCAGGAGAATCAACAACAACAGGAGAACTAACAACACCTCCTCTTCCTCTTCAGTTTTCCTTTTTATGTTGTTATCCACCATCCTCAGGTGGGCCCTCCATCTCCAGCACCACACTGATCCAGTTCAGCTGGGGGTTACAGGTTGACCACCAGTTGTCAACCACTGCAGACACCTGAGGCCCAAAGCTACTTAATAGTGTTACTGAGATTGAGATAACACTGAACTGGCCGCAGAGGCCAGTGTAATCCGAGGCTACCCTAAGTGTGATCTTTCAATCAGCAGCATGGGAGCCTGATGGAAAACTCCTGAGCTCTAATCCTAACTGTAAGCAAACAGTATCATTGAGGGAAGTCCCTGGAAAGAAGTTGAACAAGTACACTGGATGATTCCCAGCACACGGTCCTTCCCACCTCCCTGGAGGCTGTGTCTGCTTTGAGTCCATGTCCCTGTGATGCTGGCCTTGCTTTTTCAAGTGTAGCCTGCCAGCAACAAGTTCTTGAAGCAGGACCACAGGAACGCATCTGGACCTCAGAACTGAGAAGGTGAGCTTTGTAATCTAACGGTGTTCCTCAAACTCAAAAGGTTGTGCACTGATTAATTGATACAACAAATTAAATTCAGTTACCTTTTCATATACTCAACAAAAATAACAGAATTAAATATTTAAAATATTCTTGTACATTCTCAGTTTACAGTTAATATTATTTACCTTAATGACTATGAGAGGGCAAGACTGAAGTCATCCTCTCCTTCATTATTCTGTTTTTTGTGTTCTTAGGATACTTTAGCCATAATAGAATCATGGACAAACCATCTCATTGCTACTTTGCCATTTTAGTCACTTCGATCCTCACTGAGACGCAATGCCTGATGCCCACAGTTTAAAGTAAGCTAGGTATATTTCGACTCACATTTTTAATCTGTGATCAGCCTGCTATGTGGCAAAAATGGCATGGCAGAAAGGCATGGTGGAGGAAAACTTCATGCTGGCCAGGAAGCAGAGAGATGAGTTGGGGACAAGGAAATACCCTTCCAGGTCAAAACCCACTTCCAGCCAAGCCCCACTTCCTAAGAGAAGCTATAGGACCTTGATAATTCAATCATCCTCTTCTTTCATAAGCATATGGGGGGACAGTTTAGACCTAAACTATAATGGTTCCCATGTGATGTTTAAATATACATTAATTCTAGTTCATTTTTATGTTTGCTCCTGCTTGTATTAGATTTGTGTCTCCCCTGAGATCTCTTTAAAAATTAGAGCAGTACCTTGTAATTGTTTGCCGAATAGTCACATAAGTAATAAATAAGAAAATAAAGTGATTAAAATATGCCTTTACTGGGCATTAAAATGATGATTTAAAAAATATCCTCCCTTGTCTGTTACCTTGATGATAGAAAAATAATGAATAAGACTGAAAAAAATTGATCATGGGCCATTTAGAGGCTGGAGAATGACAAGGACTGTGGACTGGTGAACTTTCTCAGAAATGAATAGGGCCTACTAAATATGACAAAGTCATTTTAAAATCCATTTATAAAACTCTTAAGAGAGAGCAGTGGCAGCACATATATTTTCATTTCTAATATAAGGCATATTTTCTCAACAGTGGTCTAATAACTCAACATGGGGTGTTAGCAATTTTGATTCTCAGTGTGTTAGAAAATACTACCATCAAACCTCAAAGAGTCATGAAGTTCCTAGGTGAGTGGAAAAATCTCAGCTAGTGCCTCTGAGGATATTTTTCACCTGTTTTTATTATTTAACTGAGAATTATTAGACTTTGTCAAGATGGTTACTTTATAACATTTTGGGACTTATCTACTTTATCATTAGCTAAGGTATAGAATAGCAATTACTGAATTGAAGAAATACATTATAGCATGTAAACATTTGGAGTCAAAGTTGAAAATATCTGATTACTTGAAATTAGAATTACTGTTTGTCAAAAATGGAAGAAAGCAGAGGAATGTTGCATTTTAATCACTGTATTTCAGATTAGGTTGAAAAGTTAATGCACTTAAAGCCAGTTGCATATTCACAAAGATAGGATATGAAGATTCTGATTTGGAGATACAACTATTTGAACTGTAGTCATATCAGTGATAATTAAAATGATGATACTGTTATATTGCTGCTGTCAGCAGTATCTATTGAAAAATTTACTTGTCAGCATACAAACTTAAACTCATAAGTGGAATTTTCACAAAAATGATTCTATAATCTTTCATTTACTGAAAACTTTATGTTCATAAATGTAGAAGGGTCTACTGTTTCAGTAGAACCCTTACTCCCAAGCTATAGCAACGTGGATACAGAGGTTGCCTAGCAACATGTGAAGACAGAACTCAATTCACAAGGCATGGGTGCGTGAATAAACCATGTGATGGGTTGAGGTGATGAATGGTGTGGTTCACTGGCTTGTGCTTCTACTGACAAAGCTGGATAAACCATCCCATTGCTACTTTGGCTAAGAGTTTGCATGTCTGGCACTGGTGCTCCTCCACTGGAGCCAGCAATGGATGTGCTGGCAATGTCTGATGGGATTTCATCCGCAGGAGAGAGTAAGTTTAAAACAAAGGAGAATAAACAATAATGCCGGAGACCATGTCAACGTTTAAGAGGTGGAAGAAGAGCCTCTAATCAATACCAGCTTTCATATTATCAGTTCTCTTCTGTCATGATTAGTTCATGTTAACAAAAGTTAGTTAGGAATTATAACCTGCATTTATATACTAGCTTATTTTTATATCTGCATACATTTGTTTTATTCATGTAAGTTGACCAAAATCATATATACAAAATGCTGAACACTGAAAAGCACAATTCGTCAGAGTTTTCATAAATGTTTAATGACTGATTGATTTTTTTCTTTTTCTCTTTTACAGGAGTGGTTAGTTACTATAATAAAAGTTTCTTAAACTTTCCATAGTTTCCATAACCCAAAAGCTGAAAATATATCACAGCCCAACAAAATATCTTAAAAGAGATAGAGAACATACAGATAACATTTACTACAGTATATTGTTATGATGTTTATGTTTTATTAGTTATTTTAATTTCTTACTCTACCTACTATAAATTAATTTGTATCATATGTGCTCCATCTAAGAAAAGTAGTGTAAAAAGCAGATGGTGTTATTTGTGATTTCAGGCATCTACCAAGGAACTTAGACTATATATTTCATGGGAAATGACATTTTGTACTGACATCAAAATACTATGGATCATTACCATTTAAACAATTACAAACCTGTGAGGACAATCAGAAAATATTTGATTATTACATTATTTTTTGAAGTTTGATGTTAATATTTTTCAATTCTCTGGGAAAATTAATTGTATTTTGTTTAGCACATGCAGCTGGAGATACAGTGACAATTTTATATTTCATTCATGGATAAATTCAGTCTTTTAGGGCTGGAAATCCAGTGCTGTAAAAGTTACCTAACACACAAAGATCACTAACATCTTAGGATATAGGAAAAGCAACTTCTAACCATGATTTCTGATGACTCAAATGGGTAGATGGGTATTAGGCAGAAAAATAGGGAACTGACCATTTTTAAGTCATTTATTCTTCATTATTCTTTTTGAATAACTTATTCTCAGAATGAAAGAGAGATACATTTTAAGATTATTAAGATTTTAGGTTAATCTTAATTCTTATCCAGAATATCACCTATTGTTAAAACCTTGTGCCTACATGTTTACCCTTCAGTTATTTATTTACCTGTAACATGGAAATGAATGATGCAAGCAAACCCCATTATTATGGATTAAAAGATGGTGGTCAATTTAACACCAGCTGAATTAAATCTGCATGGTGATGAGTGTAGATGGCCAACCAGAGGAAAGCTTCCAGTATAAAAAGAAACATGGAGAAGAGTGGGGTTTTGTGGATTCTCCTAAATGTTATTTGGAGCAGTTTGTTCTCCTGGAGGAGCTTGTCATGCTGGATTCCCTGATATGAATTTGGCCATTAGCATCAGAGGAGCTTGGGACCTCTCACTGAGAGTGTCTGCAGTTCACTTTGCGGGGGGGGGGGGGGGGGGGGGGGGGCTCTGGTCCTTACTTTGAGCATCACTTCCTGGCTCTAGAGGAAAAGATGTGTGCTGTTCAATCTCCAACCTACTAACACAAACCCCTCATCCCACTGGCATAGACTTTCTAGCTTCCACTGCTGACCTTTGAGCCTTCTTGGCACAGATCCATAAAACAGACTGGCATGAGTCATTGTCATGTGCTCTAAAACTCCAGTTGGACTTCTGGCAAGCATTGTCATGGACTCTAGGTTTTTAGCTGGACACATGCAGGACATTGCTGTGGGATCCAGGCCCTTGGCTGGATTTTCTAGGTCTTTAGTGTTGTGGATAGATTTTTTGTTCTTCTTTGTGTTTAATTCTGGGTGACCATCACGAAATAATATTATAAATTCTGTGTCCTGTATGTAATTGTTCTCCTTGCAACCCCTAACTACAATAATCAGGATCTTCTTTGTGTAAAGACTAGAGATTGTGAACATTGAGTATTTATTACAGATTTTGGTATTAAGTACTACTCAGCTATAAAGAAGTATAAATTTGAGGCTTTTATAGGTAAATGATTGCAACTTGAGACAATACTCAAAAGTGAAATAAATCAGATTTATATGTATAAACATTGTATTGTTTCCCTAGTGTAAAAAACAGACTAAATAGGATCCAAAGTGTACAATAGATATTGTGAAAGGGGAACAAACTGCTCAGAAGGAAAGAATATCTGCATGAGATAAAGGTGAAAAGAAGGAAATATATATATATATATTATAATTTAGACTTACATAAATACATATATGTACATATATACACAAGATAGATAATTATACTACTCTGTCAGTTCATGAAAAAGAATACTTTATGTTTTCATTGTTTGATCATTTTTTCATGTCTATATCTTGTAATCTGAGCACTTACTTTGATGTAATAATATGCAATATATTAATGATTATTAATCTCCTATTATGTTATTTTGAAATTCTGTATCATCATTTTTGCTCTTTTTCATTTAAAAAAGAATAAAGTAAATATTTCTATAATGTTTATTACAATATAAATATACTTATTGATGACAGTGGTCAAGGGAATGAGAGATGGGTAGGTATTTTGGGGCCTGTTATTATTGAAGCAACAAAAATAAACTGATTTGAAGGCAGATGGATGCTGACCAGCATGTTTTCTTTTTATAGACTTTACAAAAATACAATGGTTAGATGCTTTCTACCACAATGGTTAAGACAGCACAATATTTGTTCCAGTCTGACATAGATTTGACCTAGGTCTATCTTCTAATTGTGTGGTAGAGTATAATTGTCAAAAGCATTACTATAACATAAAATTAAAATACATCAGTAGATGCCTAGATTGTGTCAATGTCTATTAGCTCCATTTTTAAATTTTCTATTATCTGAAAACACCAGGAAGGAAATTGGATGAAGGTAGCTTGGTACCTTTCTCTATTTTGCTGCAGAGTTAGTTACGTGAGAATCTGTAATTATCTCAATATTAATATAGTGAAAATTGGCAAATGCACTACTTGTAATCCCTCACCTTCTTCTAGAGCCTTCATTTTCTGTTAAGAGTCTAGAAATATTTTTCCTCTCCTCTGGAACCAACCCAGGGTTTGACATTTGAGAATCTTGAAGAAAGGTGTCCCTCTGTTGATAAATTAATAGCACATATAAAGCATTCTGTTGGGAGCCATTGAAGCTGGAAATTGACATAGGACATGACCCAGACGTGACCCTACCAGAAGACAAAGAGCTCCTGGGTCAGCCATGTGAAGAAGTTGCTACAGCCCAGGAAAATACTAAGCCCCTAGACAATCCAAGCCATGAGTTGCTAGGCAGAGGGGCTGAAATTGACATTATATTTCCCAGTATATAAATAAAGGTGTTACAGTGGTTGAGCAGTTCCTTTCCTCCCATCAGGAGAGTAAGGGCTCCACCTGACCCCAGCTTTGTCTCTTTATTTTTCTCATCCTCTCGCTGGTTGTTAACCCCAAGAACCTCAGGAGCCGCATTGGGTCGCAGCAGCATTTCACCTTTATTAACTGCATGTCCCAAAGACTGATTTAAATGGTTTGCTGTGAATGAATTTTTTAATTTGAAAAACAACACTGTGAATAGGTAATAATATTAGTATCTCCAATGAACTTTAGAGAATTTCAGTATGTCCAAGGTCTTATCAATAGAAATGTTTTTTCTCATCTTTGATGTGAATATCTCATAACTTCTGAAGTATAACTGAGTAAAATTGTATCTTTCTACTATCAAGAGAATTAAGTGAGCCATTTTTGTATTATTTCATTTTGAGAGACTAAACAACCCAGGTTTTCTTGATTGATTTCCTTATGAATTGATCTTTGCATGATTTTTATATGGGAAAAACAAAACTTTCAAAATTGTAACTGAAAACATCACTCCCTACTTACATAGTTATACTCAGATTTTTGTTTTATACTATGTACCATCGTCAAGTTAAGCAGAAACCTTTGAGGGTCAAATGTGTGCCAGAGACTGAGACAAACACCCACTGGAGATGCAACAGAGCCATGTCAGAAAGAGAGTCCCCTTAAACCCATTTATCTGAATTTCAAGCACAGCTCTGACAATTTCTAGCTGTGTCACCCTATTTAACAAAATCAATGTAAATAAAAGTTTCAGTCCATTGTGTGCACGTGAGTTGGGTATTAACAAAGTCCAACCTCATAATTATTGTCAATTTCTTGATTTGGATTACTGTAGGTATTGTCAACTTCATTAAGACCCAGTGTTATGCTCCAGTGAGCACAGTCAAACAGGAAACTGTATCACATACCTCATAGACATATATGGGTTCAAGAAATGCTTACTGCTAGTTGTAACAAGTGCAAGCCCAGTAGATTCCAGATTGAGTATCTGCATTAGCTTCAGAGTGTTTTCTTGCCACCTTCACACCCTTCATGTCTGCCATCATCTAGTAATTTATTGGGACAGATTACCAGGTCCCTGCCAGTTTAAACCAAAGCAAAATAAGATGGAACATCACTCTGAACTTGATTACTATCCTTATATGACATCTTATTTCTAATCCTGCTTCCAGTTCATTTTTTTCACAGGAGTTGATTCCTAATAAACATTTTCCTCCTTGACCTCTTTGTAGCACACATTTGTAGAGAACTCAACGTCCAACAAGCAGCTTGCAATCAATAGAGAAAATCAGCTGTAAGGAATAGTGGAGGGACATTAATACTGGTTGAGTCTCAATGTATGAAAATTATTAGTTCTTACATTTTGCTTCAATGTGTATGGATCGGCAAGATGGTGAAATCTTAGGAACGAAACTTCTTAGCCAAAAGGATGAAAGCAATTCAAATTAGCTAGTTTCAAAGCTTGTGTCTTTTCTGCTAGTCCATATTGTCTTGTAATTCTAAAACTTTGTTTTAAAATTATGCAAAATATGTTCCATTCATAATTTATAAAATTGTTTTCTTGTTCTTGTTAATCTCCCCTAATTTCATAACTTTATTCCATCATTTGCAGACACCATCCTCTCTCTTTCTCTCTCTCTCTCTCCCTCTCCTCTCTCCTTCCTTCCCTCTATCCCTCCCTCCTTTTCTCTCTGTCATTCTCCAATTTTATATTTCCAGCGTCTGCAGTGAATCTGGTCTGAAATACTATTTCTAACATCTGCATTGAATGCATGATCTATGGACAAGTCATTTAGAACCTGGAACACAGGAGTCATTATATTTTACCTCTATGCCTCTTTTCCTGTTCCCATAGCACATGCGGATCATCACCAATGACAGGGACCTGAAAGGCTCTCCTTTTAGGGACCCCAGTGCCCCAGTGTTCTAAAGTGCAGCCCAGCCAGTTCCCTAGTACTTATCTTCTTGAACTTGTTTCTATGACCCTACCAGATTCATCACCTTCTTATAGGGTCCTGTGCCTTTATAATCACCTGCTCCTTACCTATCCACCCTACACCATTGTATAAGAAAATTGTTTTCTCAGCTTCTGTCCTGTTTTAAGTCTTCTCTAAATGTCACTTGAGTATGACTATTACTTAGAATGCAAAGATTCCCCTAGGATTACCTGGGAAAAACCATACAACAGGCAGGAATTTCTTACATGCTGAGTAAAACTTCCCAGAAGATAAATCAAATATGTTTTGTAAAAAAATGGAAATTTTTAGTAAGTCAGAAATTTTATTATAAAATCCAGATTTCTGCTCTCTCTCTGTCTCTATGTCTCTCTGTGTCTATGTTTCTCTCTCTCTCTCTCTCTCTCTCACTTTCTTTCTCTCTCTTTCTTTGTATTTTTGAGACAGGGTCTCACTATGCATTTCAGGCTGGCCTTGAACTCACTTTGTAGCCCGTGCTAGTCTTGAACTTACAAAAATCCTCCTGGCTCAGCCTCCTGAGTGCTAGTATTACAGGCATGCACCACCATGCCTGATTTGCCTTCTCTTTTGAAATACACAAAATATTAAAATACCCAGTTCAGGGGTGTCAGTTAATTAGGGCTGAGGTGTGGCTTTGCATTTAAAGCTCTGTAACTCTACAGTTCACTTGGTTCTGGCCAGCTACCCACCAAAGCATGCACAGGCACACACATCTGACTCCATCACTTCCCCTGCATACTGTGCCCTGGAAAATAAGACCTCTTGATCATTTGTGTAAAGGTATTATTTGATAGTCATGTGTTCCTTTCATAAGCTGGCCAGAACCTGCTCTTCATTAAAAATTTTTACATAAAATCTAGCAGACATATGTACTTCAGAATATATGCACACAACATACATGTACATTACAAAGATAAAAGGATGAAAACAAGAACATCCATGAGTTTACTACCTTAGAGAACAATGCCTCCTGTGCATCTCAGCTTCCAGTTTTCCCTACGTGTTGCTCAACGTGTCTTGGGCTTGTGTGTTAATATTTTCTACTACTATTCTAATTTATCCAGTTTTGAGTGGAATCATCCTATGTATATTATTTTTAACTTCTATTTTTAAAATTTCATTCAGCTTTGGATTTCAGTGATATATCTATAGTGGTATGAGTAGTTTAGTCAATTTTTTTCCACAGCTTTATTGGATTTATACTTACCCTTTGTTATGTATTAATTTTAATACTGATGGCAATGTCAATGACTTTTAACTTTTTAAAGACTATCAGCAATGTTCCTATGAATGTATCCAAGTAAGTCTGGCTTATAAAGACAAGATTTTTGTATATATCTGAGATAAACAAAAGCAATGGATTTCTGGTCATAATAAATATGCATATTCACTTTAAAAATCAATAACAAATGTTTTCTATAATCGAGCTTGATTTTAATCTGTGGACCCTTTGATTCATGAATGTCTAGAACTTTCTGCAAAGTGTAGATTCTGTAGAGAATTAAATTCGCTACTGCTGTTTCACAAACTCTAATGTCTAAATTTCGGAGCTGATTCCATGACAAGTGGTATTGAACCCGAGGTCTCATGTTTCCTGGGCAAAGCAGTATACCACTCTGGCTACACCCTAACCCCAACAAATTCTGAATGAGTTATGGTTCAAATTTCAATTGTTCCCCAAATGTCTCATGTGTTGAAAAGCAAAGATGCTGAGAGGTGATCAGATCATGCACATCAGGGAATGAGTTTGTTGTTAAATTCATAGGTCCCTATGTGGACAGTGTTCATTGGGAGAGTGATCTGGGAGAGTATGTTCTGCTCCTCAGAACCTCCCTTCTGTCTCTCTGCTTCCTGGACATCATGAGGCAAGCAGCATTTCTCCCCCATGCCCTTCTACCATGCCACTTCTGCTTTAGACCCACAAAACCATGGAATGAAGTCTCTGAAATCAGGGAGCTACAGGAAACCTTTCCTCCTCTGAGTCATGGGTGTCAGGAGTTGTTTCCAGGAAGGCTGACTAATACAAAGTGCCTTATGAAATATAAAAGCTCCTGCCTGCTTCATGGAGGTGACAGTCTAGGTCTCAAGAGATAATGTGAATAACCTTACATCTAAATGGAAAATAAGAGTGGAAACTGATCCTGTAAAGAAAACATATGATACCTTGTAAATATATAATAGAAAGATATGATCTAGTCTAGGAGGTGTGAGTAAAATCTTGTTGATAAAGCAAATATTGAGCCAATATATTAAGACCTGAAATTGGAGCTAACCTATTCAGTTTCCGTTTACTGAATGAAAGGACAGGGGAGATTTCTGTGAAAGAATTTATCTTATATAAGTGCACTATGTTAAAAAGAAAAAAGGATTATTCTAAGAAATTTTCAGAAGACCAGCAGAATTCAAGTGTGTATATGTATTTGTGTGTGTGTGTGTGTGTGTGGGTGTGGGGGTGTGTGTCTGTCTGTCTGTCAGCGGGAGAGTCTGAAGGAAGACACCAAAGTAAAGGGAAGACTGATTATGCTGAGCCTGTGTGCCGTGGTATTTGAAAATTTTCCTAAGTGTTTTGTGCAAAGAAAGGCTGTAATATTTCCATTTTAAAATATCTTCCTGCCTCCTGTGTGGAGAAACAATTGGAGTTCAGGAGGCAGAGAACTGGAAAGAGGTGGGCCATTAGTTGGACTGGTCATGTTTCTAATAGAAACTCTCCTACATCTAGCATAGGCTGTCTTTACCATCGTGAAGCAATTATAACAGAAGGATTTACTGCATGCTTTGCTCTTTTCTTAATGGACTCAGTATCTGAAGAATATGTTTGTTTAACTTAACCTTGGTCATAGTGCTTTTAAATGCTTCTTCAGCATAATGCAGTAATCTTTCCCTGTCACTAATCACTATTCTGATATACAGTGGCCCCCAAAGCATTTCAAAGTTTCCATCTCAGAAAATTCTATTTCAGATTTTTCACTAGTTCTCTTGTGATAAACAAGTGTAGCTGTATCCCCATCTCTACAGGTATATGTTCAAGACCCTTACTGGATTCCAAAGCCATGAATAATACCAAACTTCTATATTTTTTTTCTATATGAAAAAATCTATGATAAACTTCATTTGTAAATTGGACACATTAACAACCATACCTACTAAAAATAATAATATAGTATAGTAAAACTTATTTACCATTTTTGAATTATTTATTTCTGAAATTTTCTTTGAAAGTTTTAGATTGCATTTCACCACGGATAACTAAAACTGTTGAAAATGAAAACATGCCCCAGTGGTACCACTGGAAGATAGCAAAAATCTACCTGTGCATTAGTCTTTTCAGAATCTAAACTTGCAATACTTGAGAAACAACAACCTAGCAATGAAAAAAGGAAGAAAACTCCAGGGTTCAGGAAGAGGAGCAAAACTTGAAATCACACAGAAGTCATAGGAATGGAAGACTACACGGCCAAAAAAATGTATGAACATTAATCCTGCTCCTAGGGAGGGGAACTTGCATCCACAAACACAAACTAAACCCGGAGAGGGTCAGCAGTCCCAGGGAGAAACGATGGATGGGGCTGGTGGTAGTAACCGTCTCAAAAGCCATGGTCACTGGAAAGTACAATAGTAGTATGAGATTTTACTCCAAAAGTAATTCCTTCCACATCCGGGCTAGAGTTAAAGAGGAAATTCTATGCAGCATCTTCTAGAATTAAAATAGATTAATCAGGAATTGCTTTGAGAGTTACTTGTTTAATACTGATTACTACTGAAATCACAAGCCACAGAATTACAGGCTTGGATCTTTGGGTTCATGTTAGCACATTGCCTGGGTGACAGTGGTTACAGGTGAAAATTACAGAGAAGACATGGGCTAGACACAGAAGCCCTGAGAAGCTCAAGCTGCACTGAGCAAAGGCTGGAAGGATGCAGTGGCCTAGGTCTCTGCGGAGAGAAGTTAGGCTGGTCGCCTAGTACCCAGACCTAGGGTACTGGGTCTGAAACTGCTGGCATTAACTCCAGACAGATGCTGCTTAATTTCAGTAATTTTGTTTCACTCTTTGATGGGATCCTTTAATGCCTCCTCCTTATTTTCCTTTTCATTATTTTTCAAATATTACTTTATTCATTTTCACATTCCTACTCTTTCAATTTTTTTAAATATTAGGTTTAATGGTGCAGTTTAGGTACACATTTCAGTACAGGGAACTTACACGTGTACATGTGATACCAGTTTCTTTTTTTTCTCCCTTTCTTCTCCCCTCCTCTCAACTCTCTGCCCCTCTTTATTTACAAATCTTGGTTTTCATTTTATCTTTTCTCACTTTTTCTTTTCTGTTCTCCCTTCCCTGTTCCTTTTTGTTTTTAAATTTTTTCTTCTTATTTCACAGTATTTAATGTATACTTTTGGTTCTTGGTTATACTTTCAGTTTTTTGTTAGTCCTAATACTCAACTTTATTACTTTTTAACATTTAGTTGACAGTATGGTGTTTTTGTTGAATTATTTTCTATTGTTAATGGTGTTAAATACTTATGTTAATATTTGGCTCATCTTTTTATATATTATATTGCAGTTCATTTTTCCTTTGATAAGGGTGATATAATAGTAGCTTTCATTCACTCTTATGCATGTGTCAAATTCACTTTCTCATTGACTCTAAAATTATCCTGTTTTGGGGGGTTACCAAGAATTGAACTCATGACCTTGAGCTTGCGAAGTAGGTGCTGTGTTGCTGAGCTATATCCCCAATCCCCTGTCACTGAATCTTATAGTTGTTGATTTCTTTTCTGTTGCCAGTGGTGGCATATTTGCTGCTATTAGTTGATTTTTGCTCTATGCCAATATCTGGTTTGTCTTTGTGTTGTCAAAAAGACTGGCTTGATTCTAAAGGATTGGATACTGGGCCAATTTCTTTGCACCTTTTCATAACTGCATTAATAGGGGTGGTCAGATACTGCCACAGGGGTGAAGGACTGTACTTAGCCACATTCAGAGCACATACTGGAAAGCACATGGAAACTAAAGAATCTCTGTACTAGCAACAAAGTATTTCCAATTTAAATAATTCTCCAACCAGAGCCAAAGACAAACAAGCAAGCAACAATAGCAGAAAGAAAGAAAGAAAGAAAGAAAGAAAGAAAGAAAGAAAGAAAGAAAGAAAGAAAACAAGCGAGCATGAGAAAAAGAGCACAAACTACCAATTCCCCTAAAACTGACCCATGGGGCATCAATGCAGAGCAAAGGAAACCCAAAATAATTGAATTATCTGAAATAAAAAGAAACAAAACAGATAAATTGCTCAAATATGATGTAGCTAAGCAATTATTCTACTTAAATAACCAGGTACCAAATAAACCACATTAAAAGGTAGCTGAATTAACCAAAATGATATAAAACATGAATGATCAGATTAGTAAATAATTTGAATCTTCTATAGGGTACTTCTAAATGATATACTGAAAACATTAAATTCATTAATCCCCCCAAATTCACATACTAAAAATAAAGAGATTGAAAACAATATTTTATACAACAGGAGCCTGAAAGCACACAGGTGTAGCTGTCCTAAGTTCAGACAAAGTAGACTTGAAGCTAAAACTGATCAGTAGAGGGAAATGAGATCACACTGATTAAGGGAACAATTCAGCTATAAACCAAACACCTTTTTGTCTACCTATATCAACACTACTGTTGATAACAGATCAAACAAACATTAACACAGTTACAGGTGAATTCCTTAATACCACACTGTCACAGATAAACCAATCAACTAGATTAAATAGCAACAAACAAATCCATATTGACCCTCACCTTTTGAAATGGTATGTGTGTGTATATTTCCACACAACAGCAGAATACATATTCTGCTCAGCAACATGTTAAATGTTCACCAAAATTGATCATATACTAACCCATAATGCATGATGAAATGATTTTTAAAAAATAGAATTTGGTTCCCACATATTAATTGGTAGAATATAGTGCAGTGAAACTGGAAATCAATGGTAAAGCAAACCATAGAAGTTGTATAAGCACATGGAGATTAAAGAATATACTCTTTAGTAATCAGTACACTGCATAACGAATCAAGGAATAAATTAGGTACTTTCTAGAATCAAACAAAAGGGCCACCACAACATAATAGAATGTGTGAGAAACAGTAAGCAGAGTACCAAATGGGAAGTATATAGCTTCAAATGCTCACATCAGAAAAACTGTAAGTTCAAATAACCTAAGCATGCATCACAAAGTCTTAGAAAAATAAGAGCAATCCAGTCCAAAGCAGTTTAAGGAAGAGAATTATAAAATTGAAAGCAGAAATTAATAAAATTGAGATAAATATGAAAAGAACCAATGAATAAAAGTTTTTTTCAAAGAACAGAAAAATCCTCAACCAAAATTTCAAAAGCACCAAAGAGCTTTATGAATACAATTGTAAATAAAAAATGTGAAATCATGATAGACATTTTAATTCAAAAGACTAAGTACCTACTTGAAAACCTGTACTCCAATAAGTTGGAGAATTGAGAATAAATGGATAGATAACCAGATAAACATTAATTGACAACTCAAGATGATATAAAATTCCTGGACAATCCAAAAACAGACAATGAAATTGAGGCAATAATAATACAAAACTTCCCAAGTAAGAAAAGTTTGGGAAACAATAGATTCATAACAATTCTACAAGAACTTGGGAGAAGATTTAATGTCAATATTCCCTAAATGTATTAATGAAATTGAAAGGGAATAAATGCTGCCAAATCTATTCCTTAGAATCTCATGTTAACCTTGATTTCAATAAAATGAAAATAAATGTAACAAAATACTACATGTCAATCTCTTTAAATAGCATGAATACAAAAAGTCTCAGCAAGATATTGGCAAACAGAATGCAATAAATCACATACTGAACAAACTGCCTGCATTCCAGGGATATAAGGGTGTTTCAACATATATACAAATCAACAAATGTAATACATCACATGAACAATGCAAAAACAAAAATCGGATAATCATCTCAGTAATTGCAAGAAAAGCATTTGACAAAATCTATCATCCATCCATGAAAAACTCCCTGAAGAAAATAGGGATGGAAGGACATTTTCTTAATCTCTTAGACCCATTCATGACAAATCTATTGCCAACATCATATTAAATGGAAGGAAACTGAATAATTTTTCCCTAAAATCAAGAAGAAAATAAAGATCACCATACTTTTTAATACAGTATTTAAAATTTTAGTAAAAGAAATCAGACCAGTGAAATAAATTAAAGTGATAAGTATTATAAAGGAAAAAGTTGAACAATTGGTCCTCAAGTAGCAATGATCCTTTACATAGAATACCCCCAAAAATTGTACCAAAAGACTTCTACAACTAATAATCAAAATCAACAAAATAATGAGATAAAAAACATACAAATAGAATTTCTATACATCCTTAATATACTGATAGAAAGTAAAGAAAATAACACCAATCATACTAGCTTCAAGAAAAAATAAATATGAACCTAAAAAATGAAACGAAAGACCCCTATGTTGAAATCTGTGGTTTGCTGAAAAAGGAAAATAAGCACAACACCCCAAAATGGAAAGATATTCTCTTTTCTTGTACAGGCAGAAAAAATAATGTCAAACAGGCATACTAACAAAACTGGGATTTCATAAATTTAATGAAATCCCAATTGAAAAACCACTGACACCGTACATCCTAGATACAGAAAAGCCAATTATGAAATTCATATGGAAACAGAAGAGACCAAGAAAAGCATAAGAGTTGCAGGCAACAACAGCAAGGAAGTAGGCATCCCAATCCCACATTTCAAGTTATGTTACAAAGCTACAGAGGTAAAAAAAGCATGGTGGTGAAACAAAAAATAGGCATGCAAATGAATGGGACACGATGAAGAATGCAGAGACAAGCCCAAACACATTCAGCCATTGTTATGGTTTATGTCTAGATTTACACCCAAAGTACTATGTGATCATGGCATGTTTTAGAGGTGACTGAATCTAAAGTGTGTGATCGATTAATACTGCAATGCTGAGAGTAAGGTTGGGTGATCGCTGAATCAGTCCACTGATTGGACTGGCACCATCCTAATCCCAGTAGACTGAATTCATCATAAAGCACAGAAAGAGGCTTCTCTCTCTCTTTCTGCCCTTTATTGATTTTGCTATCTCTGGCCACCATGCACTGTTGGCCCTCTGGTTTGTGGCACTCTTCCTTGGAGTCAGCCAATTATGGTCTAATATCTCTACAAACTATAAGTTAACTTTTCCTCCCTTAACTTTGGGCACTGGATATTTTGTCTGATCAATGAGAAAAGTGACTAAGACAGCCATCTAACCTACAATAAATGATGAACCCAAAATATATGGTGAAACAAAGAGACCCTTTAACAAACTATGCTGGGAAAACTGGCTAGAATATTAAATCTATAGCCATATCTCTCCCCATGTACCAAAATAAAATAAAAGGAAATCAAAATCATAGATGATAAGACAGAAAGAGTGAATTGGCCAAGACTTTTTGATCAGAACCACAATTTCAAAAGAAATAGTAGTAATAAGCAACAAATATGATTTTATTATATTTAAAAATTTCTGCTCAGGAAAGTAACAACCAATTTAGTAAAGAGACAAGTATGAGAATGGGAAAATATTTTGTCAGTTACTCATCAGAGACAGGGCTAATATTGAAAAGATATGTGAAGAACTAAAAGTAGACACCCCAAATAAAACAGAAAATGTTCAATTGAAGTAAGTAGACACTTCTCAAAAGTACCAATGACCAATAAATACATGAAAATCTTACAAACCCTCTGGTCATTAGAGTAATGCAACACTGAGATTCCATCTTATTCCAGAAAGAGATAAGCTCATCAGAAAATCATATAATAACGAACTCTGATGAGGCTGCATGCAGAGAATAATTCTTTTACATTTTACATTGAAAAGTATATTAGTGCAACCACCATGAAAATCATTATGGAGATTTCTCAAAAAATCTAAAAAGACAAAGTCCATTTAACTCAATTATTCCTTTTGTAGCCATCTTGAAAGAAGCAAAGACATGATATTTTAGTGATACATGCATACACCTATGTATAGCACAAAACTCTTAATAACCAAATCTTTAAAGTGGCCCCTAAGTCCAAAAAAAGATGAGAAGATAAAGAAAATGCAGCATTTATTCATGATGGAGTACTTCTCTGTCCCAAAGGAGGATAAATTTGAGTGGTTTTTAAGAAAATGGATGCAACTTGAGTTCGTAATGCTTATGAAGTAAAGCAGGCGTGGAAGGTGATACATGATTTCTTTTACATATGAGAACTAAACTACAAATAATTTTGAAAGCAAAATAAAAGATCCTTGATAGAAAAGAGGGATATAAATACAGACTTTTAGTAAATGTGAAGGGGACCAAGAGATGGAGGCAGGTGGAAATGGGGAAAAGGAAACCAGAATGAAAAGGGATTCGGATGTGTTATGTACATGTACCAGCTCTCCACAGTGAATGTAACCATTATTTGTTGCCACAGAATGGAATGCTGCTCAGTAATAAAACAGGACAAATTTGAGACATTTGCAGCAAATTGAATGCACCAAGAAAATATAATGTTGGGTGAAATAAACCAGAAATATAGTTAAATAATGTATGATATTTCTCATTTGAATAAGAAGTACAAACAAAGAGAATAATAAAGGATGGGAGAAGGGGGAAAGGATGTGCATTTTGGAGGTGGGAGGGAGTTCAAGGGACTAAGGTCCGGGGGTGAGGCGGAGGGGAAGGGAAAGAGGTAAAGACACGCTATGTGCAGAACCTAATGAATGCAGCGAGTGTGACTAATATATGCCGTAAATGTGAACTAAATTTAACCATGTCAGCATGAAAGGAAAGGGGAAAGGGGGCATTAGAGGAGGAAGGACAGAGGGAGAAGGGAGAGGGAGAGGAAAGGAGCGAGGTTTAAATAAACAAGTCAAGTCATGCTCCTGTAACAGGTCCCCAAGGTGACTGTAAACTGCATGCACTTTAAACATGTACTAATTTTTTTTTATTTTAAAAAGTGCAGAACATAATGACATAAGATCTTTAATGTTGATATTGAAATTTTCCTAGAAAGGTGGCACTACTGTAGACACATAATTGATTGTCTCCCTCATGAGTAGATCCAGATTCTCCATTAAGGATGCTGTTTGGAAGGCAGTGGGAACCACACAGGGCTGAAATTCTGTTCACTGGCTCTTCTTTCTGTTACATCAACCACCAATGTTGTCTAATAAAAAAATGACTGAAAAATTTCCCTGCTTTCACATATCATATGTTGATGCTTAAGATCAATTCCTGAGAATATGTTTGCTTGAAATTGTCATGTTTAAGTTATTTCCAGTTCTTAATTCAGTGAGCATAAGTGACTGTGCTCTATGGGAAGAGAAGCCATGAGGTCCTGGTCACAGTGAATGTGTATATCAAGGGCAGAGCAGGGCGTCTTGGATAACATGGATCATACTGACCTTCTTCCCTGCAGAATACGGACACTTGCAGTCTCTCATTTAAGCGTATCGTGTCTTACTCCACTCCGACCACACTGATGCTCTCTCTATCAGTGGGGTTTAACTGTTTGAAAAGAGTTCACTAAATCGTCCATTCTCTGGAATCATATCCTACCAGAGTTCTAAGTTTTGGTTGAGGAAGGGCACACAAAATGGACATTCACCTGCCAGGTTAGCTGGTTAAAGTTTCCTGATTGATGGAGCATAGCATTTGCAGCACAGTTGCTCATATAATCCAATATGGATTAAAACATTTTTAAGACAGAAAGCTGTATCACATTTATAGTTTAAATTTATGTAATCTTATTGACATATTATCATTGCTTATGCTGGTTGAATACACTAGGGTGTAAGGAAATAAAACAAAATTTACTCTTGCAAAGATAAAATTTAAAGAAATAAAATGACATATGAAAATCATTTTTTTAAGTTTGACACATGGAGGTTAATTGAGAATTCAGTGGTCAAAATAAATTCAGTAGTTGCATAAATGACAGGTTGTCCATCATGGTTAATAAGTGAAGTGACCTTTTTCCTCATTAAAAAAAATACATTTCTTGTGTTTATTTCTTTCAATATCATTCCTAGACAGTAAGTGCTTTGTCCAATTTATAAACTAGAAAATTAAGTCAAGCAGTCACTTCCCAAAGAGCTAGAAGTATTGTTTGGTTACTGATTTGTTTTACAAATTGACTAGATCATGCATTGCTAACTTTTCTTAAGGCTCAGTTGGTAATGGTTTAGGCTTTTAGCATCATATTGTCTTTGTCACATGCATTCTTCTCTCCAGGTGCGATGTGAACATGGCCTTAGACAAAAAGTAAATGAATGTGGTCCTGTTCCTTTAAATTTGTATCTCTACAGTATGCCATCGTACTAAACAGCATCTGCTGGTTTCTAGACCAATTTAATTGTAACATACATATCCAAAATAATGTTGAATTTATGCTCATTGTGTTATTGGAAAAAAATAATACATGCATTCTATATCTAAAGCCAGGTTAAAAATGCTATCTATGCAATATGAAATGTCAGCCCAAGAGACTCCATGCTGTAGTTTCAATCCGAGAGGGACAGGAATAAGGAATCTTTCCTGAGTTAGGCAGGGTTTGGAGAAATCAAAGTGTCACTAACTCCAATATTCAGTGTTAAACCTGTAAGTCACTAAACTGTCTCGACCTGGAAATAAAGACAAAAAGAGACACCAAAAGGAAGCATTTCAGGATGAAATAAAATCAATGTTTAGCTATTGTTGGTGTTGAGTCTCAATTGTCTATCTGAGACAATTTGTCCATGATCACAAATGTGGTACAAGTTCTGGTAAGACAGAGGCATGGAAATGAGTTAGTTGATGTTTGGATGAAGATCTTACAATGAAGAATTTGTCAATTTACTTTCTTTTCACACCAACCTTTGCTAGTTCACAGAGATGGTTATACCACAGAAGTGTTGCAAGGCACAGTTTCTACAATTAAACTATTAAATGTCTTTGTGCTAAGATATTCTATATCTTTATGAAATAGGCAATAGATGTTAATTTTTATGATTCAGAATAATTTTCTACAGCACTGTTTATCAATTTTTAATACACATTGCACCTGAGAATGTTTTGATAATGCAGACTGTGATTTGTTGGGTCTCAGGCTGTGCTCCACACTGATCAAGCTTCCAATGTGTCGGTGCATGGCATGTGGACCACCTGTGAGTGACAATCATCTAAGTAATTTTAGGAAAAATAAGTGAGAACTTTGTGGTCATGGATTTATGAATGAAGTAAAAAATGGCTATATCAGAGAACAAGGATTCAAATTCTTTTTCCTTACAACGGGTGTTTGATGTGAATGAGTGCACCAAAGCATAAGCAAGACAGCAGAAAGGGACCTCAGACTGAACCCAATCTGGTATCTATTACTAAGTTATTGAGTGGACAGTCAATTACAAAATGTTGTTTCATTAAAAGTCACAAATAAGACTCTATTTCCAGGGATTTAGCTCAGTGGCTTAAGCGGTTGTCTGGTAAGCTCAAGGTCATGAGTTCCATCTCCAGTACAAAAAAAAAAAAAAAGGCTTTATTCACCTCCTCCTTTGGACAATCAAGAGGTTCAAAGAAAGGCGTAGGTCCCATGGATCTTCCTTGTTCCCATGGACAATACTGGGCAAGCATTATCCATCAGCCTAGATACGAGAAATCATCTCACTGTCTCAGTTCAGTCACCCGTGGCACGGAGGCCTCCACATGGCTGTGCCTGGGCTAGAAGGGCAAATGTGCATGTCAGGCAGGCCCCCCTGGGGGCCACAGAGTTGG
The DNA here is from genome assembly GCA_004027455.1 of Hydrochoerus hydrochaeris. NCBI lineage: Eukaryota > Metazoa > Chordata > Mammalia > Rodentia > Hydrochaeridae > Hydrochoerus > Hydrochoerus hydrochaeris. The sequence continues at coordinate 253,664 of PVLA01002416.1, forward strand.
AGTCCTTGACACAACTTCCAATGGGAAACTGCTTTGCGCTGCCTATGTCTATGGTCTGCTGTGTAGAGAGCGGATTCCTCTTTGAGTTCTGCTGGATAAAGTGTCTAATTGTTTATAGTCACATCTGAAGAATGTTGGAGAGGAGTTTGACCTGGAACTGGGCTCCTACCCTAATTCATAACTCCCAGCAACACCAACTATTCTATCTCACCCTTTGTTGTCTGGAAGAAATTCAAATTTTGCTATAACTTCTTTTTTGTTTCTTTTTTTTAAGCCAGCAATTTATATGTAATATTCTCTGATCTTCAAGTATTAGTAACTGTTTTTTTAAATGATGATTCTTTCTGAATATTGAATTCAAAACATATATATTTTTTGTTATCCTAATCCACTTTGAAGACCTGAACTTCTACTTTAAAGGAGAATAAAATTGACTAAAGACAAAGAACACAGAGTGAAAGCAAAAAGTGAAATGTCCCATCCTTTGGTTAGATCTCAATCAACAGATCAAATCAGTTGTTTTTTTTACTTATTTTACCTCATAATTGACTCCATGTCATAAATACCCTGGCCTTTCTCAAAGCTACTGTGTTTTAGCACCTGGCTAGGAAATTTGTTCTCAGCAAATCATTTTGGGCTGTTTCTTGTTAAAATGTCACAGTTTGCAGAGTTATAGCTCATCTCTCAAGAACCCTAGGAAATGATTGTCCACAATGTGAACTCCAAGACCCAAAGTAAAAATGTTTTTCTCTGATATAATAAATATCTCCTTGTGGAGTTGAAGATTAAAGAGAGACATTTATTTTACTGGGCTATTGATGACTATGGGTACCTGAAATTCCCAGGGTGGCTCACAATGGAATGACAGTGATATGTTTGTGTGTCTTTAAATATGTACCATTGTGAGTGCCAAGCTGCAAAGATAAATCTTCCTGAGGAATAATAGGAGACTTTCTGCTCTGGAAATGAATGGGCCTCTGGCTGGCTATTTCCCAGGCTCCAAATATAAGGGCAGGTTTTGTCCACCCATTCCTTCCTTTCTAATATGGAGCTGCCAAGCTCTCTACTCAGATGCTGTTTATCTATTTCTGCTTTAGAGACACCACCTAAGCTCAGGCACTCCGTAATTGTGGAGTTGCAGCTAGCAATTACTACCTCACCCCAAAATGACCTCTGTCTCCTGTATCTCCCAGTTCAAATCCTTTCCTCCTGTTACCTAAAATAATCTTTCAAAATTTCTGACTCTGATTATACCTTTAGCAAAGTCAGGGCAGTTAGATAAAATTTTAATATAAAATTATTTTGTAAAAAAGAAAAACAAATGGGATGCAGTTCAAGTTTTCCCCATCTGCACTACTTGAACTGCAGTTATTGCCAAGTTCCTGTATCCTTGAGAGACAGGTCTTTTCAGGATTTTATTTCGACCAATTAAGAATTTTATTTTGCAATTGTAGTAGAGATTTTTTAGTGTCTGAGGAGTTTTTGTGTGAAGAAACAATCACATTGCACTTATTTAAGTTATTTAGTTTCCTTAGAAATCTATTTAAGAGTTAACAAGCAATTATAAATTAAACTTTTAACAATGCAATATTCATTTATGTATTAAATAATGAAACTCCACCACTAAATGACACATCAACAATTAATTAAACATAGTAAATTTCCTTGAACTCAAAAAGATGATTATAGGCATTTAATCAAATTTTTTGAAGCTAATTAAAATGAATTGCAGCACTTTTTTTAACAGACCGAAGAAGCAAGAATCTTGGAATAAGTTTTTTTTTTTAATCATTAATGTACTTACATTTAAAACAAGTATAAAATTTGCTAACTTCCAAGATTCAGATTTTTTCTTCATAGTTTCAAATTTTATTTCTACGCTTACAATAAACATACCAGATATTCATTGCTACACCTTTTTAGAATTTCAGCAACTTTTTCATAGCCAAAGAATAAAAGCATTTAAAAAAATCCCCTCAGATTAGGGCAGAATTGACTCCTGTGTTGTCACAGGTCTGGTATGCAGTCTGTTGTGGCTTATATCTAGACGTCACCCCAAAACCTTATGCACTCCTGGTGTGGCTTTTGGAGGTGGCTTGTGACTATGCACTAAGGGTGTGTGATGTCTAAATTATTTCCCTGGTTGGTATGCCCCTGGGGTGTAAGCTGCACCACCCAACACTCCTCTAGCTGAATGGAAAAAAAAAGAAAGGCAGGATCACTTCTGGCTGTCTCCATGATATCTCTGCTTGGATCAGGCTGAATATGGATTAAAATCTCTACAATCTGTGAACTAAAACAAACTTTCCCTCCTTTAACTTTGAGTGTTGACCATTTTGTCTCAGCAAAAGGAAAAGTAACTGAGACAAAGTCCACTGTGGTTTAGAGATAAATCATTAATAATTATTTTTTCTTATTTTTCTCAACTAAATTTGGTCATACATTCTATGCACATTTCAATTTTTGAAAGTTGAAATTTGTTGATGATTGAATTTTAACTTAATGTCTTGATGTTTTCTGTATTATAATACAGTAATCCTATTTATGTGAAAGATAATTCACAGAAGCCTTCTTGGCATAAAGAGTTGGGTTCCAGCTAAAAGTAGATGAGGATTTATATCTACATGGACAATTCTTATTTAAGGAGCCATGGCAACATAATTTTAGAGCTTACTCTTAAGTCCTACCAGTGTCTCATCATCAATGGCAATAATCTGCTACAGTCATCCTTTTCAATTTATATACTTTATGTTAATTTTGGTGCTAGCAATTCAACTGTGAAAGTCCTACTCAATATAAAGAGCTTATTCTTAGTGTGTTTACTTCTTTGTAATACACACACATGCACACACACATGCACATGTCCCAAAGGGAAAAAATATGTATTTTCATCAATTTATTTTTAATATTACTAAGTTGCATTTATTGTTAATTTTGTTATATTGTTAATATTTTGTTAATATTGTTAATATTTTGTTAATATTGCTAATTTTGTTATACTTGCTTTTCTGTATAATCTGTATTAAATGTATCATTTTGTATATTATTACAATCCCAATTCATAAATATGTATAAATTTATTATCATTATGATTATTAATGACATAGAGATTGTATACCTTGGCCATTAGGCTTTTTGTTATTCTTACTGCTCTCTTAACTTTCTTGAAAGTGTTCTTAAATTTTGGCAAATGTACATTAGTTTGGGCCTATCCAAAGGATTCAAACTACACTCCAGAGATTCTATGAATCCTGTAACCTATATGAGAACTTTTTGAACATTTTTCAAATGTAACACTTCTCCCTGATGGACAAAGCTTCTGCCAAATTTTAGGACTTGGTGAGTGGAACTATACTTGACAATTGTTCAGTGCACAGGCTGCATGACTGTACACAGGAGCTTTCCCAGTTCACTGACAGTGAAAAATTAGAACTAAACACTAACATTTCACTCAAAAATTTTCAGTTACTGATCACATCAGAAAATAGTTTTACTCTATTATTTAGAGTTCAAAACATATGTTTGTTTCTATTTTGTCTCTGTTCCTACCTATGTGACTTTCAGAAACTATAAACCTGGTCTCCTTTTAGGTCTTTGTGAAATGGGGATAGTAGTATCAGCATGAAAAACTATTGTGACAGTAAGACATGGAGACAAAATGAATTAGTTAAATACCAGTATTTTTCTTATGTGAACATGATTTGAACAGATGGCTACTTCCAATTGTTTTAAGCTTGTTTTTTGTATTTTTAGGTATATATTTAAATTAGCATTTCCTATCATTAAATTGCTGCTTCTTACATAAAGCCTCCTCTGTAGAAGCCTTCATAGGCCAAATTTAGTTTGATTTGTAGGATGTGACAGAGACTTCCTGAATGGGGTTCTCAGTTTTACCCTGCTTGGGCATAGAGATGTAGAAGAGAATTCCTAGGATGGCATCTTTGTATTTAACTCTAGTTTTGCTTCCATCATGTGTGTTTCATTTGTGGTTAACAGTGGCCTGTAAGTGGAAGTCTGCTGATTCCACTGATTGTGCTGATGAATTTGAATGAGTTGCTGCTAAGAAAAAAAGCAAGAATTTTCATCTTTTGTAAATGTCAAGAAAAATACCCTGAGACTTTTAAATGATAGGAATTTATTATCACTTTCTTCATTTGACCATCCTTCTAACACACTATCAAATAAATAAGAATTCAGCCATCAAATAGGTTTTAAAATAAAGTTCTTCATCATTAAAATAAATTAAAATCTCCTCACTTATTTTTAATAATACTCAATAAGTGAATAAGTTGGTTTCAAAATCTCAGTGTGTAATTAAGCACTGAACACCATAGTCTGAAGATTTAAATTATTCATGAATGAATTTGGAACTGTTCACAAATGTATTAACTGCTATCAGATTTAGTTAGGAAAGACCAAATCCATCAACTCATTAACGTAAGTTGTAGGTAACCAATATAGCTGTACCTTTTTATTTCTTCTTTTTATTTCTTAATGTCACAAAGCAGTACTTTTTGGCTAAGATAAAAATCTGCATTTGGCATGTTAAATTTGTGACAACATCATGCTCCAAGGAATTCAGATTCAGGCATGTGGATCAGTGATAGAATAAGGGTGTGGTTGTTACTTATTCCACTTCGGAGTTAAAAGTATAGCTCAGTCTTGCATCTTTCATGTCACACCTGTGCGCATCCTCAAAACTTTGTGATGTTCTGACCCTTCCACCACCTGAAGAGGCATGACAGTCCCCCACCCGAGTTCTCAGTGCAGTCATAAACTCTGGGGGACAATATTTTCCATACAATACAGGACAGTCTTCATCATGGGTCATAACTCTCCCGAAAAAACAAATATAATACACACAAGACCCTGACTTGTGGATTTTAACTTAGGATTTATCTACATTATGAAAAGGTGAGTGCAGTACACATTTAGCCAAAACTAAACTTCACATGTTGAACTTTGACCTTCTGCCAGGCTAAAGATAGCAACCTCATTTGTGACGCTGGACAGGAGCCCTAAGTAGCAAACTTCAGCTCCCCGTCGTCGGCAGGGAGGTGACAAAGGGAAACTCCCGATACTGAGCAGCATGCTCTGTTGTTGAGCTAGGATGCAGAGCGGGCTGGCAGTATGTAGTGTGCTTTAACTGAAGACATTTCCAATTTACAGTGTGGTTATTGGAATCTCATCATAACTCTACTAACATCTGTAGATGCAAAATACCTTATCGCATGCAGGTGTTTAATGTGTTTTTAAGAAATGCAGGCAGATATCTGGTGTGTCGTGCAAATTTTGTTTTAAAATATAAATCTTATGCCAAAATTGGATTTCTACAGTGTCTCATTTTAAAATCCACCATCTTTATGAGAGCACACAAGGCTATTTTCTATCTTCATCAACCTTCTAATATTTCAGACTTTAGCATTATAATTTTTTTATGCCTCAGCTCAGTTGTTTTTCTTCCATCCATTCAATTTGACTAGGAGTCACCCTCAGACTTCTGCATACACCAGCAGCTCTGTGAGGACAAGTGTCACTGTACACATCACAGGGCTTGTCTTCCTGTCTGTCCCCCAAGTCCCTAACCAAACTTCACGTTTCCAGGGAAGCCTGGGACATCCTCTTCCCTGCACAGGTAGGGAGAGGGAGGGAGGTTCAGGGGTCTAATCAGATAACCTGGGGGGCTTATACTTTGGACATTTAGATTTCTGGGAGAAAACCTTCAGCAGATGATGCTTTGACTGAAAACCCAAGGGACTCAGGTAGTGAGCAACAGTGCAGAATTTGAGAAGGGATGAACCTGTGTTCTAATGATTTTGCCCAGTCTACCTGCTTACTAAAATTATTGATGTTAAATTGTTGAGGTAAAACAAATTAGTTTTGTTACTAGCTCATTTGACAAAGTAGTGGCTTCAAAATTCAATTATCTATCTATCTATCTATCTATCTATCTATCTATCTATCTCTCTATCTCTCTATTATCTATAGATAGGAATCAACAGCAGATTTAAGTGTTGTGTGAAAGCCCACATTAGAAAACACCTCTTTTCACATGGACTATACACAGAAGAATGTTCGGTCATGTATTGGATGAGGACATGTCCATAACTGAGGCATAATGCGGCCTGATTCCTCAACGCAGCATAAAAGCAATAGATGAGTTGCCAGAGACCGGCACTTTCCTTACAGTTTTGAAAAGTAAAACAAGGGGCAGTGTAGGAATTTGCTAAGTGTTACCTGCATTGTTAGTATCAGAATCAGGCCCCAGCCCCACGTCTCTTACCTCCCATCCTATACTCAGTGTATCTCACCAGTTTTCCTAATTGTCTTTCTCCTTCATTTGCACATAACTTCTCCATGGAATGGGAAAATGCCACTGAGCTCCAACATCGTAGAGGATGTATTCAGAAGCATGTGTCAGAGATATCTTAGTTTAGAAATATAGACAAGATAGAGTCTGCATCGTGGGCAAAGAATCTCGTTAAAAATACAGTATCAATCTCTTCCCAGGAAGAGACCATGAAAATGTCTAATATACACACAACAGCTGCTTTATTTTAAAGAGAAGAAAAAAAAGAACAAGTTTTCCCATTGCCTAATTCTGAGGGTCAGAGAACTATAAACTGTCAGAAATTCATGTGTAAGTCACTTTCAGTGTTGTTGATAGTCATTCTGGGGCACTTTGACAACATACACTGAGCCAAGGAGTGCAGATTGTTCAAAAAGAAAATCCCATGGTATCCTTGAAAGAATGCACTGCAGTATTATGCTAGAGTTTGTATGAGAATCTAATTATGTGCCACAAAAGTTGTGGGTTTCCTTGTCTCCCTGGTGTGCTTTTGAAATAATTTTTCAGCCTCATACTATAAACCAGTCACTATAATTCACAGTGAGTTGGTCACACACTTGACTTTCACTCCATTCCAAGGGTATTTAGCTCCTTTTGACAACCATCTCATATATATTATGTTATTGTGGAAAGACAAAGCCAGTCTCTTACCATGTAATCACATAATACTTCCACTAACAGAAGACTCCACTATTCCACTTTTCAGGTAAAAAGATTTTGGGGGTGTATTTTACTTGCTGTCAAGAAAGTTTCCTGAAGCAGCTCTCTCTCCCTCATTTTAAGAGGACAACGTTGAGGCTTAAACAGAAGCTCAGGGTAAAGAAAAAAGGCAAGGTTTACAGTTAGGTTTTTGCAGGTAATATGATTTGGCACCTTTCCTGGTATTAATATGAAAAAGTCGGTCTAGAGGGATCCTTAACTTAAAGTGAATCCTTGTCAAAGTTAGGCAGCTGGCAGAGGAGTCCACTGACAAAACCACATAAAGGGATACTATGTTTATTTCTGAGAGTAAAATATCTAACTCTGGCTCAATTTTTTAGGTAAGAATCATTGTTTGCATCGTGTCTTTCCATGTATCTAAAACCAGATGATCAGATTTGGATGAGATAACAACCAAAAAGAAAGTAGAAAGTCAGACAAATGTTCACTTTGAATTATAATCACAAAACTGATTACCCTTGAACTTTATGATTGTTGTACTTTCTTCTTATATTTAACCGACAAACAAACAATAAGACCTGCCTGTGACTGTCAACCACAGTGTTAAGAATGACATTCTCCTTTTACTCTGAAACTATTTCTTTTTGTATATGCTCATAAGGTTTCATTTTTTATATTTGCCTCCTATACCTCTGTGATCATTTTCATTATAATATTTTCCTTTAGAAAGTGTTATTACTGCATAAAATATATAGAAGATATTTATGGAAAATTTCAATATTAGTAGATACAAACCTGATTGTTGACACATTAATATTGATAACTATACAGTGATTCATTCAAGAAATACAATAAAATGGACAACTATTTCACAACTGATCATCTACTGTAGTTTGGGTTGTGTACTACTCTCAGCTTTATGCTAAGCAATTACATTCACGCTTTAGGCTTGTATTTTACCTGAATTACTTTGTAGTCATGGGGATTCAGTTATTGCATCAACAAAGTGCTTCAATTTTAATATTAAAACTTAATTATGCATTCCTAAACCGCTGACAATATAAGTTTTCTTCCTTGTCAATATACCAGATATGGGTATTTTAAAGGATTTATTTCTATTATGGATATAATCCTGTTTACATTTGGAAGCTTCAAATTATAGGTGTAGTGGAAGGCGTTTTTATTACGCTGCGCTTTGAGAATTCTGAATATTGTAATATACCCCATTAGAATCGATGTACTGTGTCATTACATATTATAGATAAACTCATATACCACTAATGTGAGAGGGGTTATAAAATTGAAATAGAATAACAATTTTTCTGGTTTCTCTGGTGCTTTATGTACTTCATTTACTAAAAAACATAAAATGGTCAGTAAAATATTTACTAGGACTTTGAAAATCTCTAAAGGCATAAATTGAATTGTGCAGTATCTCTGGTTTTCTGTAATGTACCTTGCTCCAGAAAAATAGCAGCTTGGCATAGCTTTATAAACTTGAGAATGTGTGCCTGTGAGACTAATTGACTTAAATCCAGTGGTAGAGAACATTTTTCATTGAAATTTCTAGCATTTTCTGTAAGGTTTACTGAAGAACTAGTATGAGATATATAGTACATTTGCAATTATTTTATTTAAAATTGTATTATACTTCAACAGAGCAGTTGAAGATAAGTATTTCTTAAAAAGCTATCCTATATGAAATTTAAGAAATTTCTGATATTTTTACACTAGTGGCTCCTGTTTTTGGTCATTAATATATGTTTCTCATTCTGATTTTATTGACTGCCCACCCCACAATCATTAAGGTCCCTACTGCTTTGGCGCTTGTAACAATTTCTATAACAGGGTAAGGATTTAAGACTTTAACCTGTCATGAAACATCAGTAGAAGGAAGTACTAAAAGAATAACAGTTCAACCATGGTGAACAATAATATTTCTATTTACATAGATTTTGGCGTCATGAGGAAAGCCTTTTCGGTCCTTTTGTTCTTTCTCCAGGTTTGGTTGTCTATGCCTCCTCAGGGGCAATGCTAATCTTAGCACCAAAGTCTTTTGAAATCATCTTGCTCCTTTTATTTCTGATGCATGTTAGTTGATTTTATCTGTTAAGCAAAAATGATGCTCTGGTTTAAACATAAAATCCTACATTTTCTATGTAAAATGTTTCTTCTTTCGCATGCACTCACTCTTTAATCACTGAAAGCATCTAGCCTGGCATATAAGAAATTGAACTGTATTTTCACTTTTAATCACTTTTAATGTATTTTTCTCTAATCAGTACTTGATAAAAGATAAATTAAAAACACTAAGTTATTAGCATTTATGTGTTTTGGGCTATACTTTCATTATACATAAATTTGTCTTCATATATGAATCACGCTTTTCAGAAAAATTACTTATGTTGATATATTTTCCCAAGGAAAATCTGACTGTGCTCCTGTGTGTCATCTGATAGCAGGCTAGCCCAGACATGCTCTTACAGCAACAGCAGAAGTGAAGAGCAGAAACTGTCCAAGCTTTTGTGATTCTCGCCTTAGGCATAACTGTCCAAATGCCACTTCCCAAAGCACATCACATGGCTCAATGAAGAAATAAATATCAAGGATGTTGATTACCTCCCAAAGGAGAAGCTATAAGATGAAACTACCAATGTGGATACAGGGAAGAGTGAAGAATCAGAACCATGAATGGGATCAATATGCTATGCCTTGCCTTCTGATTGTGATGACTGGCATCTTTGTCTCCTGTGTATGATATGGTCGTCTTATTCTGCGATCCCATAAGCCTCACTCAATAACATGAAATAACTCGAAGTTCAAAACATTCTGTTCCACAAATAGGTTCAGTTGGGACTGTCCTGATTTGGAGATCATGGGCAAGAAGCACACACACACACACACACACACACTTGCATGCGCACACGTACACACACCTACTCAAACTCTAAAACAATGTCAATGTCTAGCACAGATGAGGTAACTTCAAAAAACAATCTCATTTCCCAAAATGGGAAGAAAGAGTCATAGAGAAGTTCTGATCTATAATTACGCAATTTCTCTGAAAAGTGTGGTGAAGTCTACCTGTCCTGGATAGTTTTCCTGACCAGTTCTCTTCTTTGTCTTGTTGCTTCGCTCTGCTTTGGTACATCTTCTTTGTTCACGTAATGGATGGAAGGATTTACTCACTTTCCTCAAACTCACATGCTGAAGTTTGAATCCCCAGTGTGATGATATTTAAAGTGAAGCTTTGGGGTCTTACATTTAGATGAGGTCATAATGGTAAGGATTAAGTGTCCAATAACAGGAGAAAGAAACCTCAGTGTGCCTTCACTGTCACATGAGGATGCAGAGAAGAAAGCTATTTTCAGGGCAGGAGAAGAACCCTAACTAGGAATTGAATTTACCTTTAATTTTGGATTTACCAGGCTCCAAATTCTGAGAAACACTCTGTTTTTTTCAACTCATCTACTCAAAGTACTTGTTTATAGTAGTCTCAGCAGGCTGATGAGGTCCTGCCTTTTCTGACTGTATTGCTGGAGGAAATTGCAAAATACTTCCTTATAGAGCATTTTCAGCTACTTCTTGCCAGAACCTCAGTTAGATGATAGAGGCCTTTTCACCTTCAAAATATTTTCTGTTTCAGTTCTGCCAAGAAGCAATTTTCCAGATTTGGAAATTTTGTAGGTTTCTGACAAATTTGAGTCTATTTGATGCTATTGAGCAAGCAGGGTTCATTACTCGCTTTCTGTTGGGTTTCCTCATTGCTCACTTTCTGTTGGGTTTCCTCATTGCTCTTGTAGGCATCCCCAGGCTCTGAGTAACAGAACCAACACATTCCTGCAACCTTTACCTTCAACTGAGAGACCCACTGAAGATTTTCTTGGTATCATCTCAGGCATTAAGGTTCTAGTAGTGGCTTTCTTGATTTTATTTGTGTTCTCTGAGATGTCTCATTTTGGAATTCTTGTAACAGAAAAAATAAAAATGATAAAGATTTGTTTTTTATCTTAAGAAATTCTGATCTTTTTATATTTTATCTAAATTTATTCTCAAGTTTTAGTTATTTCATTAATTCATCTATTGCTTCTAATATTTTATACTATTTAAAGTTAGACATATTCCAGCCTTACTTCTTGGAAAAAGCCTTCACCCACTTAAAACTTTCCATGACTATATTTTCATCTTATTAAATTATTAACAAAAATGCTCTCAATCACATCTCCACCACATGATGTGGGTCCATGCTTTAGGTCTCTTAACCACTATTAAACTGCTACAAGACATTTCTTACCTCCCAGTCAAAATACTGCTCCTCACCAATAGCTGAACACTAAGTGTCAGAAAACATAAGTAAAAGTTTAGGTTATTCGTATCCATATTTTTTCCACTTGTATTGTGGTCTTCATTATCTCTAATATATCCTTCAGATCATTCTGTAGAGCTGATTTGGTGATCATAAATTTCTTCAGTTGTTCTTTCTCATGGAAGTATCTTATTTCTTTGTTGATTTTGAAAGATAGTTTTGCTGAGTATATCAATCTGGCTTAAAGATTGTTTTCTTCTAGGACTTGAAATAACTCACTCCAAGATTTCCTTGATTTAAGGGTTTCTGTTAAGAAGTCTGCTGATTCTGATGAATTTTCCTTTATAGTTGATTTGTTTTATTTTTCTAATTCTTTTAATATCCTGTTCTTGTGCTGAATTTCTGGAATCTTAATATTATATTTTTGGTATAGATTTATTTTGGTCATGGCTATTTGTGGTTCTCTATGCTTTATTTGAATGTCAAATTATTTGTCCATTTTGGAAAATTTTTCTGCCACTATTTCTATGAAGAGGTTTTTGTTTCTTTTATGTCTCGTGCAATGTTTTTGGCTTTCTCACTGCCTCCAATCAATCTTTTGTTCTTGTTTGCTTCGTCTTATAGCTCTTAGATTGACTTTTCAAGGTCTCTTGCTATTTTTAAGATATCTTTTTTTTCATGGTCACTAACCCCAAACCTGTCTTCTAGATCTGACATTCTACCCTTGCATTCACTCAATCCGTTGTGTATAGTCTCAAAGGGATTTTTAATCTCCTGGACTTCTATTTGTAACTGTTTTATGGATTCTATTTCTTTCCTATGTTGGAATTTAATAGTTTTCATCATTTTTCTGAGCTCCTTTGTTTTATAAATCTGTGTCTGCTTTAAAGTCCTTCATTTTGATCACCATTTCTTTTTACACCTTGAAGATAATGTTTTCTATAGTCTCTTCCATTGCTTTTTCGCATCTGTTGCTATCACTTCAGAAATTTGCCATGGTTTGCTTCCAGTTTCCTCTACTTTATTGTTCTCTGGACTTATCATGGGTCAGCTGGGAGTCTCAGGTTGCCTTTTGCTTCTGTATCTTGTCATTGTCTGTTTTCTATTTTCTGTATTATTTTGTTTTCCTCTTGATGCTTATAAGTTTCTTACAGAGGATTTTTCTCTGGCATTGTGGATTCCCTAGGAAAAGCCCTTCAAGTGCATCATATATATATAAAGACCAAGAAAAAATATATGTATTTTTTTTCTTGGTCTTTGTGCCTATCTGAAGAACTTACCTTTCCAGTATGTTGTAATGAGAAGTTGTTACCTATGTGGCTAAGAATCCAGTCCTTTAGTATAGGATTATGGGGATGGTAATGATCCCATACAATAACATACAATAACAGTGCTGTCATACAGGAAAAAAAAAATTATAGCAAGTGTGATATCCTGGATAATACAGTATAGTTAACAAGAACAATAGTCTCAAGCATAGCCTGGCTATTGCCAAACTGTGTAACTCTTAGCCTGATACTTTAACCATAGGAGAAAGTGGTACAGTTGTGTAACAGAATCCAGCAAATACTAGGAACCTGTATGCAATGATTGTTCCCTTAGTAGAATGATTTTGCCCTGTCATGGGTGGAGGGGTTTAAGAGGGACAGATGGATGAGGTCCTTGTATAGTAAGAGCAAGGCTGCAGGGCATAGGAGGATCATCCAAGTTCTGTGCAACTGGAGGACTTAAGAAGAACAGAATAGAAGAGGAAGCAGAGGAGTATGGACGTGAACCAGGCAGAAAAGAAACAATGTGTATTCACAGTTAAGTGTCATAAAATCAAGCAAACTACTTGGCAAAAGAGAGTTAGAAGACAAATAGTTGAAAACAAAAAAGGAAAATAATAAATCAATTCATTAAAGAAAAAGAAAAGAAAAAAAGTGACTAAAAACAGAAAAAAACACCCTAAAAAATAAAACAAGACCAAATTAAACTAAATAAAAATATTCTCAACTGTACAGAAAAAGAAAACCAATCAACCAATCATAGAAAAATAAATGAAGTAAAATTCCTCTGGTGTTTGCAGTTCCGTGGTATGTCCAGGTCCGATCTCAGAAATGTGCTGTGTGTGCCAGCCAATTTTGCAGTGGGAATTGTGCTGGGTATAGGGCTGATCTTGGTCTCTGGATGTGGAGACTGAGGTTGGTATTCTGTTGCTAGGGTGCTCCCCAGTCCTTTAACACACACACGCACACACACACACACACACACATGAAAAAATGGTTGCCCCACCTGTCCACTTCTATTCCACCTGTCTGTGTGCTGAAGCATAATACTGATTCACCTGACTTACCAACTTCTGGTGTGGGTGTTCATGCCCAGGTCTTTGGGTGATCACCACCAGAGGCACTTTGCTGACTTGCTTTGGCTCCCCAACTGAATTTCTTTTTCTTTCTTCCTTTTCTTTCTTTCTTCCTTTTCTTTCTTTCTTTCTTTCTTTTCTTTCTTTCTTTCTTTCTTTCTTTCTTTCTTTCTTTCTTTCTTTCTTTTACTTTCTTTCTTTCTTTCTTTCTTTCTTTCTCCCTTCCTTCCTTCCTTCCTTCCTTCCTTCTCTCTCTCTTTCTCTGTCTCTCTTTTTCTTTCCTTGTTCCTTATTTTCTTTGTATGCCTCTATTTAGTTCAAACCTAAAAACAGGTGTTACATTGGTCATAATATAAAACCTCTGACAGCTAGGGTGACAGGGTTCCCTGTTTCCATAGAGTAAGAGAAACACTTCTCAACAAATTCAGAGGACAAGAATGGGATTTGGTTGGCAAGTCTGTCCCAGTTATAACTCTCCTTGAGAATTTGGCATAGCTTTGACTTTTCCAAAATACATGTAGAGTTCTACAGAAAGTGAAGTGAGTGACCAACGAAATTCTGAAATACACTCAAAGGTAGGAAGAAAGTAACAATGTTAAGTAATAAACTAACAAATATCCACAACAACTGAATTTCTTTATTCTACATAGAAAGGAATTCTCAAAATGAATTCTCTATCACTGTTAAAGCTTTTTTATGTCAACTTTTCAACAAGTTGAATATCTTTTGGTTATCATGAAGGAGATAAACCCAGAGACACTTAGCATCGCCAATTGCATAAATTCTGAAAAATTTAGTGAGTCTTAGCCACAGTGAATTTGCTACTCCTTCTCTCTTTTGGTACATACATGGACACACATTTTTAGGATTATGTATCAGAGGATAAACATTAGGGAAGTCCTGGGAACACTTAATCAAAATGTATATTTCTGGGTCTGATCAACACTGCTGCATTGAAAATTCTGAGGATAGAAGTCAAATAGTATTTTAAATAGTCAGTTCCATGAAATTCTTGTTTATATCACAGCTTTGAAATTATTGATTTTGAGGTTTAACAAAGAATGAACTACTGATTTGCTCAGACAATTAAGGGATATATGTCAGCAGATTAAGACCTCACCCTTTTCTACTGTAGATATAATATACCTATGTCAACTCTTTAAAAGTTTTTCCCCTCCCACACATCTTTAAAAATGTTGGTAAGAAAACATGTTTCCTTAACACAGCCCTGCCATTTTTTTTTCCTACTGCATAATGTCTTTTTTATGGCCATGGAGAACAATTATAGTAAAATCCTGCTTCCATTGCAAATCATTTATGAAACCTGCTTAAGTACTGTCGAGTGTGAATTTATGGATTGCTAAGTCATTTGCTGTGGTTTCTGTGAAACAGCATAGATTCGACCATGTTCGATTGCGACAATAGCTCAGACAGCAAATTGCTCTACATGTTCTGTGACAAATATCTTCCTGATTTGTAAAGCAACTGAAGTGTTTTGTTAAGTTTTATAACATCTTCATTTAGTTATTATGTCATTCATTATTGTTCTGAATAAATCTGGCCATAACAATAAGAAAAGATATTTTGTACTTAGCATGTATGTGCAGGTATAATATTTCCCTTTATAAATATTTCAACCACGTGTAAATATGCACAGATTCAGAGACTCACAATCCTATTTGGCGAAGTTCTTACGTTGGACGTGCTTTGAGGAAAGGTGCCTGAGCAGCCGTTTTGGATGACATATGTGCTCCAAGAATGTGAGTTCTCTCCCTCCCTTGTCGTCAGGTACCATAGCACATTAACTGCAATGTGAGAAGCATTTTCATAACTACTATTGCTTTCCTCACAGTTTTATAAATTTTGTAAAATTATTTTCATTTTGATGATTGAAAACTAAACTAAAGAGGGAAGTAACTTTTCTAGGACTTCAGAGCCATTTATCGACAGCTGCAGGGTATAAATATTTATTCTAATTTTAAGAAGTTTTAGATTAAAAGAAAATTTGTGAGAATACCAGGCTGTGAGTACCTCATATGCAGTATCTTCTTTATTAACTTTATTATAGATCATTTTTAATGCAACTAGTGCATCATTAAAATAATAATCAACTAGAGTTTATAATTTGTGTTTTCTTAGTTTTACTTTATGTACTTTATCTCTTCTAGAATCCAGTCTTTACCATGTAATCTTCCAATAAGAGTCCTTAGGTTCATCTAGATTTATGGGCCTTCCACAATTAACTTCCTTGTTATTTATGTAACATTCATCATTATTGATGACCTTTATATATTTGAGGAGTAATGATCAAGTATTTTAAAGAACATTATATAATTAAGATTCCTCTGATGTTTTTATCAGGATTAGTAAGACTGTATGTTATTGGCACACCAAGGACCAAGACAGACATATGTGTGTGTGTATATATATATATATATATATATACACACACATTTTATATATATACAGAAGTATGTTATTGGAAGACCAAGGGCCATTCTAATCATACCATATCAAGACAGACAAATGTATGTGTATATATATATATATATATACACACACATAACACGTATATATATATATACATATATATATGCAGACATATGTGTTTATATATAAATTTTATATATAGAGAGAGAGAGAAAAGAAAGAGAGAGAGAGAGAGAAAGCATACATACATATACCAGTAATTTGGTTCCAAATATCATGTAAAATATTTAATTTATTTGAGTTTTTTCTGCTTGTTTATGTATACTCTTCTATCCCAAAACTAGAAATCTGGACCTCACTATCTGCTCGTGCTTATGTGTTCAAAAATGCAAAATCTGTGTGTAGTGGTTTCCAAATTTTAAGTTGCAGCATCCTGGGCAACAGCACTGACCCTTGCATTGCTTCAGTGCAGTCTTTCCTTTTGGCCCTACATTCTCTATTTCCAAACTTACTTAGATTGGATGCTCATTTCTCAAGATCTTTAGTTAGACATATCACACATTTATAGCGGAGACAGATACTGTTATCAAAGTCTACATTTCTTTCCAAGATCCTCCAACTTTTTACTCAATTTTAAAGGTAATTTCATACATAACGATCAACAATTCTATAAGGTTCTCAAAAATTTGAGAGCTGCATAGATTCATGTGTCTGCTAGGCTAGCATCATAAAAAATGTTCTATAGCCCTAAAATTTCTCCAGTGTTTTATCTATTCATTTATCTCTCTAGCCCTGGAAACCATTGATCTGTTTTCATCTCTCTAATATTCCACTTGCTCTAAATCATATAATAGATGCAAACAGCACTTTCCACTTGTTTTTTTTTCATTTAACACCATGTATTTATGATTCATCCTTGTTTTTGCATGATTGATAGGTCATTTGTTTTATCTCTACCATTCCATGGTATGTTGGTTACTTTTCTCTCACTGAGACAAAATACTTGACATGTAAAGTTAAAGGAGGAAAGGTTTATTTAGCTCACAGTTTGTGGAAGCTTCAGTCCACAATCAATGGGCCCCAAGGCTGAGTGATGTGGCAGAAGGGAAACCATTCATGGCAGCAGAAGACAGCAAAAGCAGCAAGAGTAAAAAGGGAGGAGCTCAAGAGAAGACTCTTCC